>ONZH01009075.1:0-39401 GCA_900303285.1 Rhinella marina | reverse complement strand
AACTGACTGACACCCTGTTAACGGTGGCTATTTAGTCTGCGACCCAGACAAATGTCGCACAGAGAGTTTTCTGGATCAAGCTGTAGATGATATTGGTAGCAAATGACTTGGTTGTATTCTGTGACGTACAGAAAGTGTCACCTGGACAGTATATACGGATCGGAGCTAGTGTGCTGAACTGTGACACACAGAAAGGTTACACGCAGCTGAGTAAAATGGATTTGTATCACTGAGCTAAAACAACTGAAAAAAATAATTTTTTTTTTATATTTTGTTTTTTTGGGAACGTGACGTGCAAGAACTATGGTAGAACTGACTGACACCCTGTTAACGGTGGCTATTTAGTCTGCGACCCCAGACAAATGTCGCACAGAGAGTTTTCTGGATCAAGCTGTAGATGATATTGGTAGCAAATGACTTGGTTGTTATTCTGTGACGTACAGAAAGTGTCACCTGGAAAGTATATATGGATCGGAGCTAGTGTGCTGAACTGTGACACACAGAAAGGTTACACGCAGCTGAGTAAAATGGATTTGTATCACTGAGCTAAAACAACTGAAAAAATATTTTTTTTTTATATTTTGTTTTTTGGGAACGTGACGTGCAAGAACTATGGTAGAACTGACTGACACCCTGTTAACGGTGGCTATTTAGTCTGCGACCCAGACAAATGTCGCACAGAGAGTTTTCTGGATCAAGCTGTAGATGATATTGGTAACAAATGACTTGGTTGTATTCTGTGACGTACAGAAAGTGTCACCTGGACAGTATATACTGATCGGAGCTAGTGTGCTGAACTGTGACACACAGAAAGGTTACACACAGCTGAGTAAAATGGATTTGTATCACTGAGCTAAAACAACTGAAAAAATAATTTTTTTTTTATATTTTGTTTTTTTGGGAACGTGACGTGCAAGAACTATGGTAGAACTGACTGACACCCTGTTAACGGTGGCTATTTAGTCTGCGACCCAGACAAATGTCGCACAGAGAGTTTAATGGATCAAGCTGTAGATGATATTGGTAGCAAATGACTTGGTTGTATTCTGTGACGTACAGAAAGTGTCACCTGGACAGTATATACGGATCGGAGCTAGTGTGCTGAACTGTTTCACACAGAAAGGTTACACGCAGCTGAGTAAAATGGATTTGTATTACTGAGCTAAAACAACTGAAAAAATATATATTTTTTTATATTTTGTTTTTTTGGGAACGTGACGTGCAAGAACTATGGTAGAACTGACTGACACCCTGTTAACGGTGGCTATTTAGTCTGCAACCCAGACAAATGTCGCACAGAGAGTTTTCTGGATCAAGCTGTAGATGATATTGGTAGCAAATGACTTGGTTGTATTCTGTGACGTACAGAAAGTGTCACCTGGACAGTATATACGGATCGGAGCTAGTGTGCTGAACTGTGACACACAGAAAGGTTACACGCAGCTGAGTAAAATGGATTTGTATCACTGAGCTAAAACAACTGAAAAAATATATTTTTTTTATATTTTGTTTTTTTGGGAACGTGACGTGCAAGAACTATGGTAGAACTGACTGACACCCTGTTAACGGTGGCTATTTAGTCTGCGACCCAGACAAATGTCGCACAGAGAGTTTTCTGGATCAAGCTGTAGATGATATTGGTAGCAAATGACTTGGTTGTATTCTGTGACGTACAGAAAGTGTCACCTGGACAGTATATACGGATCGGAGCTAGTGTGCTGAACTGTGACACACAGAAAGGTTACACGCAGCTGAGTAAAATGGATTTGTATCACTGAGCTAAAACAACTGAAAAAATAATTTTTTTTTTATATTTTGTTTTTTTGGGAACGTGACGTGCAAGAACTATGGTAGAACTGACTGACACCCTGTTAACGGTGGCTATTTAGTCTGCGACCCAGACAAATGTCGCACAGAGAGTTTTCTGGATCAAGCTATAGATGATATTGGTAGCAAATGACTTGGTTGTATTCTGTGACGTACAGAAAGTGTCACCTGGACAGTATATACGGATGGGAGCTAGTGTGCTGAACTGTGACACACAGAAAGGTTACACACAGCTGAGTAAAATGGATTTGTATCACTGAGCTAAAACAACTGAAAAAATAATTTTTTATATTTTGTTTTTTGGGGAACGTGACGTGCAAGAACTATGGTAGAACTGACTGACACCCTGTTAACGGTGGCTATTTAGTCTGCGACCCAGACAAATGTCGCACAGAGAGTTTTCTGGATCAAGCTGTAGATGATATTGGTAGCAAATGACTTGGTTGTATTCTGTGACGTACAGAAAGTGTCACCTGGACAGTATATACGGATCGGAGCTAGTGTGCTGAACTGTTTCACACAGAAAGGTTACACGCAGCTGAGTAAAATGGATTTGTATCACTGAGCTAAAACAACTGAAAAAAATAATTTTTTTTTATATTTTGTTTTTTTGGGAACGTGACGTGCAAGAACTATGGTAGAACTGACTGACACCCTGTTAACGGTGGCTATTTAGTCTGCGACCCAGACAAATGTCGCACAGAGAGTTTTCTGGATCAAGCTGTAGATGATATTGGTAGCAAATGACTTGGTTGTATTCTGTGACGTACAGAAAGTGTCACCTGGACAGTATATATGGATTGGAGTGAGTGTGCTGAACTGTGACACACAGAATGGTTCCACACTGCTGTGTGCAATGGATTTGTATCACTGAGATAGAACAATAAAAAAATAATTTTTTTTTTATATTTTGTTTTTTGGGGAACGTGACGTGCAAGAACTATGGTAGAACTGAGTGACACCCTGTTAACGGTGGCTATTTAGTCTGCGACCCAGACAAATGTCGCACAGAGAGTTTTCTGGATCAAGCTGTAGATGATATTGGTAGCAAATGACTTGGTTGTATTCTGTGACGTACAGAAAGTGTCACCTGGACAGTATATATGGATTGGAGTGAGTGTGCTGAACTGTGACACACAGAATGGTTCCACACTGCTGTGTGCAATGGATTTGTATCACTGAAATAGAACAATAAAAAAAAAAACAGGTTTAGATATGGCGATAGCTGCACTACTAATGCCAGCCAGCCAGCCAAGCCAGGAGACAAAAAAAAAATTTCTTCTAGCCCTAAGAAGGGCTGTTGGGTTCTTTGTGGGTGATTCCTGCCTAACAGAGAACTAAATTCAGGCCCTAACACTGTCCCTGAAAGGCAGCCGCTCTATCCCTAACGACATCCAGACGGCATCTGAGCCGAGCACCGCGGCCAGTCACTAGTATATTCCAGGGTCACCTGATCAGGCCAGCCAACCCCTGCTATCGTCATGTAAGGGCCCCACGTGTTGCTGGGCGTACCGTAGAGTCTCCTGGCTTGTGATTGGCTGTGTTTATAGGCGCCAAAAAAGCACGATGCGGAAGTTGCCATTTCCTCGAGTATGGCGAGATACTCGTCCGAGCTGCGAGTACTTACGAGTACCCTAATACTCGAACGAGCACCAAGCTCGGACAAGTATGCTCGCTCATCTCTATTCATAACTGATTTATACTGTGCATGTGTATATTGTATAATTATGTATATGGGTACCTGTACATGTGTACATATGTGTATATACTGTATATCACTTACTACAGTCAAACCTGCTACTGACCCCAAGTTACACACCTGTCCAACTTGTAGGAGTCCAGGAATAATGAGTTAATAGTAACTAAACTTTATGTTTTGATGCAGCTTAACAAGTGTGTTAGTGCAAGGAGTTCACATGTAGTAACCTTGCGCTCTGCTTCTTGGATCTATATGAGCATGACTAAGGGAAAGTGGGTCATTGAAGAGAACTCCATACAAATCCTAATTCAACTGTGTTTTGGTTGGATGTAGACTCTCAATGCAAAAAATATATAAAAAGTCCCACAGAAATTTAAATATCACACAATTCATGACCTAATATTTGCCCAGGTGTGCCACAAGATTTGTATTTATATTATATACAGATTACCTATGTTATGGGAGTAAAAGTATGTAAGTGTATATTTTAATTTGCAATATAACATATTTAACATATATAACATATAACAATTTAAATTATGGCCCAATTTTTAAAGCCAGCACTAAGTAATTTTCTGTACAAATGTGCAGAATGGAAAATATAGTTTGAGTTTATCTTGTGCAGTAGAATAATACAGTATGGTTTTGTGTCTAATGAACCTGATCAATTTGTGCAGAGTATGTAAAGAACCTTTCCTTTCCTCTCTCTCTTTTACTTTGCTCATCCACACTTTTCTATCTTTGCTTTTTCCCTTTCTTTGTTACTCAGTCCATGGTGGAAAAGGTGTTAGGTTTACTCTTAGTGAAGATATTTATCCAGAAAAGGGTACGTTATTGGTACAAAAGGCTTTTGGAAGCATGTCATATCCTCCTTTGCCAGTTGTCAGGTTACGCAGTTTTACTGCCAGCTTGAGCTACTTTTCAGTCTGATGAGCAGTATTAAGGGGAAGCTTGAAGAAACTGCAGTCCTACTTCTCATAATATACTACTGTACATCTGTTGTCTTTTACATATGTTACATCTAAATACAAAGTATGTTTGAAACCATTCAACATTTTTGATCTCCTAATTTAGAACTTGGCATAGGCCATGCAGTATAGCTGCTTTAATTTGTGTTAAATTGACACGGCCACATTCTTCAGACAGACAGTTCTGTCATAGTGTTAACCTGTATAAATGGGACTGAAGTGTTAACTCATCTGCTGGTAAGACCTTATGGCACATTCTTGAGCTCCTTATTACACAAACTGAATGTTATATCATCCTGCAAGACTTTGCAAGAAGACCCTTTGCTTGTGGAAAGCATGCGCTGCATCAGAATGCCCAGCCTATTACAAATCAAACTTGCAAATTAACTGCTTTAGGAGTCTTATAATCTTTATTTTAATTATACAAACTTTATAATTGTATACTCTGGGTTTAGTTTATATGCTACAGAGGAAAATGGTAAGAAGGTAAAAAAAGGAACTTGATGATGAATGTGTCAGAACAAAAGCATTTTATACGGATGTTCTTTGGGATGTGATCTCAACAAGTGCTTTTGATTTAACAATAAATAGAATAGTACTGAGCTGCATGTTGCACTTGGAAAGCATGAAAAATACATGGTGGTGGCCCTACAGCATCTCATAAGCTTTAATTGCTAGACTTGAGTTACAAGTAAAATACAATTCCTAAGAATTTGTGAATTCCTCAGAATGAATGACTGCTGGCAGGGGAAAATGAGAAATCCAGTATATTCATTTTCATAAGAACAAAACAGAAAATTGCGGAATGGCCTTAATGTTTAGATACCAGTAAAACTCTGCCAGCAGTTGTACTCAGGGACTTTGCTAGGAACTCTTCTAAGGCTTTGATTTCATTATCATCAGCACTTTTTTTTCTCTAGGATCTGGTGTGGATGACTCAGTGGGAGAAGTCTCTATCCATGTGGAGCTGTTTACACACCCTGGAACGGGAGAGCACAAAATCAGTGTTAAAGGTAACACATTAGAGATAGGCAAACCTTTTGAGATTCAGTTCATTTCAGGTTCACCAGGTTTTTCAAAAAGTTTGGTTTGGATGCAAATCAATTCTACCTGACCTAAACTTCCTCCAGTTGCCCTGGTATAAAATTGGTATATAACATCCTCTAGTTGCCTTAGACTAGATATTGCCTATATATTTTTAGGAAAAGATATCTCTTTTTGTTAATTTTTTTAACAAATTCCCTACTTCTCTAAGCTGTTGAACACAATGACAGGGTCATGTCAGAGTGACATTTACATATATTATTATGGGTAAACGCATCATTGACGACATTAACAAACAGCCTGTTTAAAACAGACCAGGCCTTCACATGTGTTATGTTTTTTCATATTAAAAAGCTATGAAAAATTGTCCCTTATTGTGGGTAGATGGTTTTAACCCTTTCAGTACCAGGCCCCTTTTCACTTAAATCAGATTTTTGCAAATCTGACATGTTTCACTTTTTGTGGTAATAACTTTGGAAATCTTTTTCTTATCCAAGACATTCTGAGATTGTTTTCTTGAGACACTTTATACTTTATGTTAGTGATAAATTTGTGTCAATATTGATTTATTAAAAAATTCAAAAATGATAGAAAATGTGGAAAAATTCACTATTTTCTAAATATGAATTTCTCTGCTTTTATGGCGGATTGTGATACCTCACAAAACAGTTATTTGAGGGTCTTACATAATGGAAACCACCCATAAATTACCCTATTTTAGAAACTACACCCCTCAAATGATTCAAAACTAATGTTAAAAGGAAAATGTTAAAGGAAAATGAAGGTGAAATTTCAAAATTTCATTTTTTATAGATTTTTTATGTTAATTTTTTTTTCTTAAAAACAAAATAAACCTCAGTATAAAGTACATTACTCTGATTCTGCAGTTTACAGAAAAATTCCATATGTGGTAATAATCTGCTGATTGGGCACATGGCAGTGGTCCAAAGGAAAGGAGAGTTTTTGGAGGCAGATTTTACTAGAATGGTTTTTAGGCACCATATTGTATTTGAAGAGACACTAATGTACCCCTACAGTGGAGACACCATTTTGCAAACTACACCCCTCAAAGAATATATTAAGAGTTGAACTTAGCACGTTGACCCCATAAGCGTTAACGAAATTTGAATACACTTGACTATGAAAATGAAAAGTTTAATTTTTTCCCAATAAAAATGTTATTTTAGCCCCAAATGAGTTTGTTACCCATTTTCTCCTGAATACGGCAACACCTCTTATGTGGTGGTAAACTGCTGTAGGGGTTTTTGTTAGAGATAAGCGAATTGAAGCTGACGAAGTGGAATTCGATCTGAATTTCAGGAATTATTCGATTAGTACCAAATCAGAATTTCCTGATGCTTCGTGGAAATGAATCACATTTTTTCTCCTAAAATGGCTGCTGCACATGTTGGGACATGGAGCAAGAAACTTTGGGAATGAGCTATCACCCACAATGCCATGCATGCAGCCAATCAGCAGCCAGCAAGTCCTGTGATGTCACAGCCCTATAAATAGCCTCGGCCATCTTGGATTCTGTCATTCTCCAGTGTACTTAGTGCACGGAGAGACGTTAGCAGGTGCTCGGGAAAGAGGTAGAGAGTGACGTTCAAACTTATATATTGCCCAATAGAAGTGTAGGGAAGGATAGGGAGGAAAGTATTGAAGAAGAACAGGGTTCAATAGGAATGTTTAGAGACAGGGTAATAAGAACAATACTATTACACCTTGGTGCACTGACTAGGGTTCAAAATTGCCATGTTACAGCTGCTAATTTCAGGTTTGCAATAGATCATACCTTTTGGCTTGTATTAGTGGCAGAAATAGTTTTATTTGTCATATAGCGCCGCAGTTACATGTGGCAAAGCCTTTTTTTGATGTGTATTAGTGGTGAAAAAAAAGAAAGGGCTTATTAGCCATTGTGTGATGAAGTGGGAAAATGTCAGCCCTTTTTGGCATGTTTTAATTTCCTTTTTATTTATTTATTTTATCTAACAGTATGTCAGACAGAGAAGTGACAGGCCCTGCACAGGAGAGTGGCAGAGACTTAAATGTTTCTGGCGCAAGCACAGCTCACAGCACAGTAAGGGGGTGTGGCATCAGGGGTCACTTCGAGAGGCTTGAGCTCCTGGTGTCATCTAGCGGTCGTGTCTTGACCAGCAACCCAGCGGTTCTTGAATGGTTGGTGGGTTCGTCAGACATAACCCTTAGTTGGCATTGCCCCGAAGCAGGCCCTGTGCCCTCACCTGTCTTCAACCTGCCTCTGTCCTTTTCTGTTCCCTCAGCAAGAGAAGTACTGTATTCTGTAGGCTCAACTCCACTATACAGTGAGGATGAGCTACTAGAGGACAGTCAGCAGCTACTGGCCAGCCAAGATGTGGATGAGACATATGCAGCTTCCTCCAGTAGGCAGGCAAGTAGTGCTGAGGAGAGTGATGTGGGAGCTGGTGTTGCAAGCGGTCAGACTCCTGACTCAGAGACCGTTGTGGAGGACATCAGTGACATTATGGGCTTCATCATCGGGAGAAGAGGGTGGCAGCTTGCCTGTGAGGCAGCGGCGGAGCCAGCAAGTCGGTAGCATGGCCGGGAGTCAGCAGGGTGGCAGCACTGGGAGGTTGGGAGCCAAACGTGCCCAGGGTTGACCACCCGCTTCACAGGAGCCTACCGGGCTGGAAAGTAGTGGTGCAGGGATTCACAGAGGCAGTGGCAGTAGCAGTCAGTGCGAAGTGTTGGGGGAAAAATCACCTACTCGGTGGTGTGGCAGTTTTTTGTTAAGCGGCTGGGTGAGGTGAACATGGCCATTTGTAGAATCTGTGGGCAGAAGGTGGAGTGTGGCCAGGGTGTTGTCAATGTTGGCACCATGGCCCTGCGACAACAACCGAACATGTACTTTTTTGTATTTTTTTTTTAAGTTTTACACGATAATATCAGTTTTGAAACAAAAAAAAATCATGTTTTAGTGTCTCCATTGTCTGAGAGCTGTAGTTTTTTTAATTTTTTGGGGGCGATTGTCTCAGGTAGGGGCTACTTTTTTGCGGGATGAGGTGACGGTTAGATTGGTACTATTTTGTGGGGGCATACGCCTTTTTGATCGCTTTGCATTACATTTTTTGTGATGTAAGGTGACAAAAATGGCTTTTTGACACCGTTTTTATTTTATTTTTTTTACTGTTTTCACCTCAGGGGTGACGTCATGTGACATTTTTGTAGAGCAGTTACGGACATGGCAATACCAAATATGTTTAGGGTATTTTATTTAATTTATTTTTACCGAATTATAAATGTGCGTATGTGGAAAAAATGATTTTTATTTTACTTTAAAAAAAAATAATAATAATTTATTATCTTTTTTGACTCAGACCCACTTGGTTCTTGCAGATCCAGTGGATCTAATGTCTCTATAATACACCGCAGTACACTATATAGTGTACTGCAGTGTATTTTTCCTTTACACTTAGCCTGATCAGACTCCTGCCTGTAGCAGGAGCCTGGTCAGGCTTGATATACCATGGCAAGCCGGAAGCCTGTGAAGGCGTCCGGTTGCCATGGTAACCATTGGGACGCTCCCACAGCAGAGCAGTGTCCCGATGGAAGGGTGCTCCCTCCCTCTGTTCTGGCTACACCGTTGGGGCGCTGCCAGAGCACTGCAGTGCCCGATGGGGGAGGGATCTACAGACCTGCGGCATAGAAAGGGTTAAACGGCCGACATCACTGCCAGCACCGATGTCGGCCATTAGAGTAGATTGTCAGCTGTATATTACAGCTGACAATCTACTGCCGCTCAGCCATTCTGAATAATTTTGGGGTGAGGGGGTGGGGCGGGGAGTAGCGGGCTCCCTGCAAAAAACATTGTGGGGGTGGGGGGGTTATGCTCGGCCATCCTGAATTATTAAAACATAGCAATGCAGCCCCGATATCCTCAAGGAGATCGGAGCTGCGCTGCTGAACTCTGTGATTGGTCAGTCAAATCTGACTGACCAATGGTACATGCAAGTGTCACCGCAAGTGTACTTGCGGTGACACTTGGATCTCATGAGGTACTGTGCACGTTGTGATGCGGTAATTAACACCACATCATGACATGCACAGTACGGGGTTATAAGGGGTTAACTTGGTGGTTAAAATTAGGCAATACACTTTGAAATATACTGTACAATAAATACATACTGTAGAGGATCCCCAGTGAGCCGTGCGGTAGAATGAAAGCAGAATAAAACTGCTGGTGACTAAATGTAATTACACCTTAAATTCTTGTAGCGTGCTTCTGGATTCCCGATTCGTTAGCAACAAATTGCGAATCCAGTGTGCACAAACGCTACTACATCTGTATGCAGTGTCATGATAAAGTGGCCTGGGAGAACTGTGGCTCCAATGTGGTGGTCCAGCCTGCTGTAGCAGCCGCTGATTTTAGGCAGTCAAGGTCCTTCAAGCTGTCTGTCCTACCCATCATCTGCTGGTCCTGATACTCCTTTTTCTACTCCTCATCAGTCATTCTGTCAGCAATCGTTCAGCAAAGCAATTGCCAAGAGACAGCAGTATGCATGTACTCCTCCAATGACGCAGAAGCTGAACGTGCTGCTGGCCAAGTTGCTGGTACTGCAGTCCCTCCCTTTCCAAGTGGTGCACTCTGCACCTTTCAGAGAACTGATGGCTTGTGCCAAGCCGAGGTGGAGAGTTCCTAGCCATCATTTCTTTGCAAAACAGGCAGTACCAGCCCTGCAGAAATATGTAGAACAGAATGTGGGCCAGTCCTTGAGCCTGTTGGTTTCTGCCAAAGTGCACAGCAGTGCCGACGTCTGCAGCTGTAACTACTGTCAGGGACAGTATATGTCCTTTACGGCCCACTAGGTAAATGTGGTTCCTGCACATCCAAACCAACAACTTGGCCAGGCAACGCCGCTTCCGCCTCCATGTTCTCACACCATTGGTCCTGCGACAATGTCCGCCTCTGCCTCCTCATCCTCCACCGTGTCCTCAGCCTCCACTACAGGGACAATTCACAGTGCCACACCAGTATACCACATGTGCAAGGCACGGCGGTGTCATGCTGTTCTATACCTCATTTGCCTGGGCTAACGGAGTCACACAGGAGAGGAACTGCTCCACATCCTTCATCAAGAAATCGAATCCTGGCTTTTTCAATGTCAACTCAAAATCGGAAACATTGTGACACACAATGGGAAGAACATGGTGTCTGCGCTGCGTCGAGGAGGGCTGTACCATGCACCCTGCATGGCACACGTGTTCAATCTGGCTGTCAAGCGGTCCCTGAAGTATTCTACTCATCTGCAAGACATCCTAAAAATGCCTAAGAAACTTTTCATGCACTTCAGCCACTCGTACACTGCCAAGCACACCCTCCTTGAGCTACAGCGGCAGAATGGCGTCCCCCAACATTGGCTGAAATGTGACGTTTTCCCCCGTTGGATTTCCACCCTCCATATGGTGCACTGACTGTACGAACAGAGAAAGGCTATAAACGTTTTCTTGATGATCCAAGCAGACAGAGGTACTCCCCTGTGTAACTTCAATGTCAGCCAGTGGCAGCTCATGCGTGACACCTGCCGTTTGCTTGTGCCCTTTGAGGAGGCCACTTTATTTGTCAGTCACCAGGACTATGGTATGAACAACATCTTTCCACTGCTTCATGTCCTGGAAAAGATGCTGGTAAATCTGGCTGATCAGGGGAAAGGAGATGTGGCGACTACATCTCACGGCCACATTAGCCCTGTGGGGGCTGAACTGGAAAAGGAGGAAGAGGAGGAGGACATTGGAACACAAGCAATGTGTAGCGAAATTGGTGGTTTTTCTACACAAGTGAAAGGAGAGGAGGAGCAGGAGCAGCCAGAGGAGCTATTGGGCAAGGAAGACGAGGCAGAGGACCCAGACACACCGTGGCAGTATGCAGTGGAGATGGAGGCAGGGAGTCCCTCCGAGTCACTTGCGTAAATGGCCCGATGCATGCTCACTTGTTTGCGTACTGACAGCCGAATTGTCACCATTTAGCAAATGGATGACTACTGGCTCTCCACCATGTTAGACCCTCTCTACCGGTCCAAAATGGTGGCCTTTTTTACACTCGCCGAGAAGGAGGACAAACTGAACTACTGTAGAGACATCCTATGTAGTCAGTTGGCAGCTGCCTATCTACGTCATCGTCCATCTTCTCGCAGATCTAACCTGGGGGGGCCCTCTGCGCTCATGTTCCACTGCCATGGCTGCTAGGGGGAGGGGGGGTTGCAGGAGCAGTTTCAGCTCCATCAGCAGCAGCAGTCTAGAGTCGCTGATGAGCAGCTTTCTTCACAAACATGAAGAAACTACTCATCAGCAACTAGACATAGAGCA
The DNA here is from genome assembly GCA_900303285.1 of Rhinella marina. Classification (NCBI taxonomy): domain Eukaryota; kingdom Metazoa; phylum Chordata; class Amphibia; order Anura; family Bufonidae; genus Rhinella; species Rhinella marina. The sequence continues at coordinate 27,521 of ONZH01009075.1, read as the reverse complement.
GAACCTGAACCAGCAGTTGGTGGCATACTTGGAGTGTACCCTGCCACCTATCATTGAAGACTGCTGGACTACTGGGCAGCCAAACTGGATTTGTGGCTGCAACTGGCTGAGTTTGCACTGGAAAAGCTGTCCTGCCTGGCCAGTAGTGTGGCATCAGAGCGGGTGTTTAGTGCGGCGGGGGCCATAGTTACCCCAAGGAGAACGTGCCTGTCCACCCAAAATGTGGAGAGACTGACCTTTGTCAAGATGAATCAGACATGGATCAGCCAGGATTTCCACCCACCAATGCCTGATGCATCAGATTAGATCATCCATGCTGCCTCACCCAAACCTTGACAAAAGACATTGGTTTCTTCTTGCTACTTGCCTCAACTACTATTCTGATGCTGTCACCCGCCTGATGCCACACAACTGATGCCAAATGCTCCTTCTTACACCCACCATCGTCAGCGGGAATTGTTACTGCCACCCACCTACCCACTCTGTCAGGGTCACTCTGTGGTCTCCTGATGCTGCTGCTGCCACCTCCACACTAAGTCACCTTGCCACTTTGTGGTCTCCTAATGCTGCTGCCACCTCCACATTATGTCGCCTTGCCACTTTGTGGTCTCCTGATGCTACTGCCACCTCCACACTATGTCACCTTGCCACTCTGTGGTCTCCTCATGGTGCTTCCACCTCACCGCTGTATCATTGGGCCACTGTGTGGATATCTCATGCTGTTCTCCCACATTCCCACTTCATGACTGAGCCACTATTTGCCTTTTTGGCCTGGTTGACATCATCATTTATTTGACCCTTCTTCTGATCTGTCAGAAGGAAGGAAAAATGAGATGCACAACAGATCCTGTCTGTGTAGCACCATCAGAATTGGCTTATGATTTGGTAGCCAAAAGCAGGAGTACCCACAAAACACATAAGACATGCAAATATTCCATTCACGTGTCATCTCTGTTTTGGATCCACTGTTTTTTTTTTCTGGCATTAGCAATACTGATGGATTACTGCCCAAATGCTAACCGAGTGAAGGCGGATGCTGAACAGACTGGATCCGTTTTTTGGGGGGTTATTGTTCTGACAGATCAGAGGAAGGGCAAAATAATCAGTGACAAACTTACTGCTGATACCATCTCCATTCTGTCAGGGCGGCTCTACTTGTATCAGCATTTAATAGAACAAGTTCTGTAGAAATCTATGTGGAATCAGCTGACGATGGTGTAAAAGGAGTATGCTTCTTCTTGATGCTAACATCGACCGGTAAGGCTGAGTTCACACTTGAGTTATTTGGTCAGTTTTGGCCCCGCAACTTCCCAAAAAAGTGAAGTGTGCAATGATTCTTAGAGTGACGCCTGTCAGGTGTATGTCATACTGACTTTCAGTATTGTTTCACTACAAGAGCAGACTCCCTATGTGTGTGGGGCTTGTTTTTAACGCGATTCGCCACAAATGAATTCAGATCGAATTGAATCTTTACGGAAAATTCGGCTGTGATGAACCGCAACCCGCAGCCCCACCCTGCGTGTGCTTACGTGGGGATCACATGGTACGGTTCAAGCCTATGCTGTGAACACGTAACATTCCACGCCCCCTCGGGTGTGTAAGGTTACGTATGGCACAGTTTTTCACAGACGCCTCCTGTCCACGCGGGCACAGAAAGGCACAGAAATGGAGAGAGGGTAGCCCACGTGATCCCTGCGTGGCGCTATGCTCGCTTGCAATCCTGACCGGCTGAGAGACCCTTTTCGCTATCACCAGAGAAACTGATCCCAGTAGTACTGCCACCAGCTCTCGTTTGATATAATTCCGGTCCGTTAACGGATTATATAGGGTCAGCAGCCAACCCGAGGTAGCGTATAACAATATTACCAAGAACACGGATTCGTGGATCGAGGTAACAGAACAACTCAAGATTAAATTATATATTTTATCACCTTAAAGGGTTATTTCCATCTTGGACAATGGGGGCATATTGCTATCGAGAATGGGGCCCCTATATCGAGAACAGGGCCCCGCTGGCTCGGCTATTTCCGTCGGCCCCATACAAATGAATGGAGGGTGGCCGCGCGTGTGCGGTGCGCTCTCCTTCACTTTCGGGGCCCCGTTCTCGATATAGGTGCGGGTCCCAGTGGTGGGACCGACACCTATAGGACAATGGGGGCACATCCTAGCGATATGCCCTCATTGTCCAAGATGGGAATAACCCGTTAAGTTCTCACTGAACAAAAACACTATACACACAATGAATATATACAATGGTCCAATTACAGTTACAAGGATAGTAGGGGGGTGCAAACAGGATAAACAGATTGTATAGTCAGTTACCAGTAGATGTGCTTTGGTGTAGTCACGTGAAAGGTGGTGATGTCAGCGGGTTCCTGGGCCTTTTCTAACACTGTACAGGCAGTGACCTTTCCTTAGAATAAGACACTGGCCTCTGCTCAGGTCAGCATTATTGTACCTTTGTTGTCCCCGCCCCATCTGCTCCCAGGGGTGTTACACTCCCCCCTCCCTCAAGCTGGGCTAGGAAAACCTCCAAAACCTGTTTATGGTCCATAACATCCCACTGGTAGGTCCGATCATGACGGAACTTGCGCCAGTAGGTCCACCTCATGCCAAGGCATGAGACCAAACGCAGCTAAGCTACTGGGTGTCTTCTAGAAGTTACACATATCTCCCCAACCGTGGATCCTAGAACCGTAGAAGTTACAGTGCCACATCCTGCTCGTCTTCGTGGCTGTAGAACTGTCCTTGGCCATTGGCTAGGTCGCGGTGTAATTTCATAAATCCTGCAGCGCCCATACAATTGCAAGGCATTCCTTCTCCATCGTGGAATAGGCCACCTCTCTCGGCAGTAGCTTCTGGCTCAGGTACAAAATGGGATGGTCGTGGCCTGTAGTGTTAACCTGGCTGAGCACTGCACCGAGGCCAAAATCATTAGCGTCTGTCTGTACTATAAACGGCCAAGTGAAGTTGACTGCCTGTAGTACAGGAGAACTGGAAAGGGTGGTCTTCAGCGCCGTGAACACTGTCTCGCAGTCATTGGTCCAATCGACCACGGAGGGCAGATTCTTTTTGGTGAGGTCTGTCAGAGGCTTCGCCAGGCTACTATAGTGAGGGACAAACCTCCGATAGTACCCGGTGGTGCCTAGGAAGGACATCACCTGTTTCTTGCTCCTGGGGGTGGGCCAGGATGCGACGGCATCCACTTTCCCAGGCTCTGGCTTCAAAGCCCCGCCAGTGCCCCAGGTAGTGGACCTCGCTCATGCCCAGCCAAAGGTCGGTGATGAAGGCAGAGCCTTCCCTTGCCTCATGGATCAGGGAAATCTGCCAATACTACCGGCTTAGATCCATGATGGTCAGGTACTGGTCTCCGGCCAACTGATCAAGCAGGTCGTCGATGAGTGGCATTGGGTATACATCGGTGACTGTGACAGCGTTGAGTCCCCTGTAGTCCACGCAGAACCGGGTGGTTCGGTCTTTCTTTGGGACGAGAACCACAGGCGCGGCCCAAACACTGTTGGATGCTTGAATGATCCCCAGCTTCAGCATCTCGTCAATCTCCTGGCGCATGTGCTGCTGCACCTCCAAGGACACCCGATATGGCTGCCTGAAGCTTGTCTTGTAGCAGGGACCAATACCCACACCTTTTGACCCACCTGGTAGGTCCTCTCACAAGCATTCTGGTCATACCACCGCTTCTGGTCGGCCTGGGCCTGCGCCATATTATCCTGCACCAGCTGCGACAAGGCCTGCATCTTGTTTCGAAAGCGCATGACATACTCGACGACCGACACCCCAGGGGTGGCTAAGTCCCCTTCCCAGGCCTCTTTCACCAGATCCAGGGGACCCCGTACATGTCGCCCGTACAGGAGCTCAAAGGGAGAGAACCCTGTTGAGGCCTGTGGAACCTCCCGGTACGCAAACAGCAGTTGTGGAAGGTACCGCTCCCAGTCGTACCAACATCTTAAGCATTTGCTTCAGGGTGCCATTCAACCGTTCACAGAGGCCAATTGTCTGTGGGTGATACAGGTTTGTCACCAGATGTTGCACCTTTATCTGCTTTCAGAGGAACTCCATCAACTCCGACATGAACTGAGTCCCCCGGTCAGTGAGCATTTCCTGGGGAAAGCCCACTTGGGAGAAAATCTTCAGTAGGGCAGTGGCCACCTTGTCAGCCCAAATGGATGACAAGGCCACTGCTTCTGGGTACCGGTTGGCGTAGTCTACTACCGTTAGTACAAAGCGTTTCCCGGAGCTGCTGGGAATGGACAGCGGTCCAATCAGATCCACAGCCACTCTCCTGAAAGGCTCATCAATGATGGGTAGCGTTACCAGAGGGGCTTTGGGGCGAGGCCCCGTCTTCCCCACCCTCTGGCAGATGTCCCATGAATGGCAGTAGCTAGCCACATCGGCCCCCAGCTTTGGGCAGTAGAAATGCTGGGCTAATGTGGCCCTTGTTTTAGTGTCCCTAGGTGTCTGGCCATCGGAATCTCATGTGCAATCCGCAATAACTCCACCCTTAACGGATAGGGTACCACTAATTGTCGGTCTCTGGGCCATGCCTCCTGTGAACCCTGGTGTACCATGACTCGGTACAGTCATCCCTGGTCCAAGACCACTTGCTCGAGGTCTAAGTCCGAGGGAGGCTGTGCCGCCTGCTCCTTGAGAGCATTCAGGCTGGAGTCAGCTGATAATGCTGCCTGAAACCCCTGATTGGACGTGGCCAGAATTGACGAGGCTGCCACGTCCTCTCTAAAATCCTCTAGACCTATCTCCTGGTCCTCCGTCTGACTCGGCAGCCACTTGTTCAGAAGGGGGAAAGCCATCAGACCCCTGAGGGGCCCCTGAGGGGCTCCTGGGGCCCTGGCGCTCCCACTGCGCATGACAGCAGCTATGGCCGCTGCCACCGCCGGTAGCGCCTGCTTCCCCTTGGCTTCCAACCAAGTTGCGACTCCAGACGTACTAACCTGGCCTGCTGACATCCCAGTTGTGGAGGAACCCTGCACTGAGGCCGTACCTGGGAGCTCTATTTCTCCTGGAACAGCCCTGACCTCATCTGCATCCTCCTCCCCTGCAGCTGTCTGCCCCCGTCTTGTCCCTTCAGTAGCCTCTACTGAGGACAACAGGTTCCAGCCTGCTTGCTGGCCACACCCTGGGGCCTTTGCACAGCTGGCGTGCATGACCCCCTCCCCACTGGGGGAAGAGGCACACATTACATCCCCCACATTACCATCAGCAAGCATGTTAGGTACATTATCAATACCAACAGGGGTGGACATTACATCACATTCTGGGGAATCGGACTCTGGGGCGTCAGTGGCCACATACTTAGACACAAGCCACCCCAAGTCTGTCCCCAGCAAAACACTGGCAGGGATATTTGAGGATACCCCCACCTCCCTTACTCCCCGACTGGCGCCTCATTCCAAATAGACCTTGGCGACAGGCAGCGCCGGTTCTACTCCTCCTATCCCAGAGACAGTAAGGGATCTCCGGGCACTAGATCTTGTGGTGCCACCAGTTCAGGCCATACCAGAGTCATCTCAGTGCCAGTGTCTTTAAGTCCCATGACCACGGCCTGGCCCACGGTGAAGGGTTGAAAATTGTCAAGGGACCTCCCATCACCCCCACCCACAGCACAGTGGATGGTTTCCCGGCTGACGACTGGGGTGGGTCCCTTGGGCGCTGGGCACACATGGCCTTGAAGTCTCCTGGCTGCTTACACAGGTGGCAAAGTCGAGGATCCCCCACCGATGTGGACTGGGAAGCAGGGGCCGGTGCCCACTAGAGTGAGCCTAGGGGCAGGGGCAGCAGGTACCGCGTGCATCTTACGCCCTCTCCAGGCGACAGGTTTCCGGGCCTCTGAAGTCCTGTTGTTGGTATATTCATCGGCCAGGGCTGCTGTTGCGGAGGCCCCTTTTGGCTTCCAGTCACGGAGATGCTGCTGGAGGTCCTCTGGGCAATTCCACTAGAACTGTTCCGTGGCGATGAGCTCCTTCAGCTGCTGGATGGTGGTGAGCTCCAACTCCGTGGTCCACTGGTCAACTGCTCTCAGCAAGGCCCGCATGTGATTGGCCCAGCTCTGGGTAGGGCCCCGCTGCAAACTCCGGAGCTTTTTCCGGTAAGTCTCAGGGGTCAAATTGTACTGCGGGACCAGAGCCTGCTTGATATCCTCATAGCTCAGGATGGTCTCGGTGGGCAGATACCGAAGATTTCCAGGACTTTTCCCATGAGACATGTCTTTAGGAATCATACCCACTGATCCTCTGGCAGCTGGTACTGATGACAGGCGGTTTCAAATGCCAACAAGAAGTCCCTATCTTTGGGGAAGTCTAACAGGGGGAAGTCCTCCGCCCTTAGCTTGGGAATCTGGATCTCTGGAGACTCACATCTGGGCTGCTGCAGTTGAAGTTGGAGTTGGAGCATTTGCAGCTGGTGCTCGCACTCAGCCTGCGCTTGCTCACGACGCTCTGCAGCCTCTGCTTGTTGGCGACGTTCTTGTTCTGCAGCCTCTGCTCACAACACTCTGCAGCTTGCTCGTGACGCTCCACAGCTGCCATCAGGATCTCAAGGGTCGCCTGGTCTCCGGCATGGAGACGGTCCGGGGCAGCTTGTAGGAGAGCAGCCGAGCCTGCCTGGCTGGGGGGATGAGCAGGTGGAGATTGGCCCCCCGCAGGCCTGACCGCTGGCAACTGGTTCCTTGGCGAGCTTTGGCTGTGCTCCCCCTCGCCTTGAACAAAGTCGCCTTCCACCTCCTCTTGGCCCCTTATCTGGACTGCGTCCTCCCCACCATCTGTCATAGCCATATCCTTAGCCTTGCTTCTTGTGCTACTGGCCATCAATGCCACCGAGGATCACTGATACAGACTGCAACCTGATGTACCCACACACCTTATAGTACTTACACTTGGACTGTTTAGTGCTGAGCTGAACTTAAGACCCCAGCGGCCAAAAGCTGCTGCTGGCAGTCTTTAGTGTTTGGGAGTATGTGTCCCACGCTCCCACACACTATTATCTCGATCCCACCTTGCTGCCATCAATATGTGATAAACCGCACCCCGCAGCCCCGCCCTGCGCGTGCTTACGTGGGATCACATGGTACGGTTCAATGCTATAAACATGTGATGTTCCATGCCCCCCTCGGGGTGTGTAAGGTTACACATGGAACGGTTTTTCACAGACGCCTCCTGTCCACGTGGGAACAGGTAGGCACAGAAAGGGAGAGAGGGTAGGCTCACTAAACAAAAACACTATACACACAATGAATATGTACAATGGTCCGATTACAATTACAAGGATAGTAGGGGGGTACAAACAGGATAAACAGATTGTAAAGTCAGTTACCAGTAGATGTTGTGCTTTGCTGTAGTCATGTGAAAGGCTGTGATGTCAGTGGGTTCCTGGGATTTTTCTAACACTGTGCAGGCAGTGACCTTTCCTTAGAACAAGACACTGGACTCTGCATAGGTCAGCATTATTGTACCTTTGTCGTCCCTGCCCCATCTGCTCCCGGGGGTGTTACACTCCCCCCTCCCTCGAGCTGGGCCAGGAAAACCTCTAAAACCTGTTATGGTCCATAACATCCCACTGGTAGGGTCCACCTTATGCCAAGGCATGTTATGAGACCAAACACAACTAAGCTACTGGGTTTCTTCTAAGACTTACACATATCTCGCCAACCGTGGATCCTAGAACTGTAGAAGTTACAGTGCCACATCCCACTAGTCTTCGGGGTTGTAGAACTGTCCTCGGCCATTGGCTCGGTCGTGGCGTAATTTCATATATCCTTATGAAATTGTGGCACCGGCCCGGCTGCAGAAATCCCTTCCCATTTGCTGAGGGGTTATACATTTTCAGCAGGCGTCCTTCTGAAAAGTTGTCAGGCCCCATTCAGGCTAGGAAGGTACGAAGCTCCTAACTCACAACTTTAGAACAGAGACCCCCACCCCCGTGCTGAGCTGGTCTCTTATCCTGTTTTTATTGTAATCACAGTGGCCATATGTGACATGGCTGTGACAAAAAGGGGGGTTGGCAGGGAATTTATTATATATATATATATATATATATATATATATATATATATATATTTATACACAATGCCTTGCGAAAGTATTCGGCCCCCTGGAACTTTTCAACCTTTTGCCACATTTCAGACTTCGAACAAAAAGATATAACATTTAAAATTTTTGGTGAAGAATCAACAACAAGTGGGTCACAATTGTGAAGTGGAACGAAATTTATTGGATCATTTAAACTTTTTTTGTAATAATAAAACTGAAAAGTGGGGCGTGCAAAATTATTCGGCCACCTTGCATTAATACTTTGTTGCCCCACCTTTTGCTGCAATTACAGCTGTAAGTCGCTTGGGGTATGTCTCTATCAGTTTTGCACATCTAGAGACTGAAATTCTTCCCATTCTTCCTTGCAAAACAGTTCGATCTCGAGGTTGGATGGAGAGCGTTTGTGAACAGCAGTTTTCAGCTCTTTCCACATATTCTCAATTGGATTCATACATTTATTTTTGAACCATTCCATTGTAGATTTTACTTTATGTTTGGGATCATTGTCTTATTGGAAGATAAATCTCCGTCCTAGTCTCAGGTCTTTTGCAGACTCCAACAGGTTTTCATCCAGAATGGTCCTGTATTTGGCTCCATCCATCTTCCCATCAATTTTAACCATCTTCCCTGTCCCTGCTGATGAAAAGCAGGCCCAAACCATGATGCTGCCACCACCATGTTTGACAGTGGGGATGGTGTGTTCAGGGTGATGAGCTGTGATGCTTTTACACCAAACATATCGTTTTGCATTGTTTCCAAAAAGTTTGATTTTGGTTTCATCTGACGAGAGCACCTTCTTCCACATGTTTGGTGTGTCTTCCAGGTGGCTTGTGGCAATTTGTAAACAAGACTTTTTATGGATATCTTTGAGAAATGGCTTTCTTCTTGCCACTCTTTCATAAAGGCCAGATTTGTGAAGTGTTCGACTGATTGTTGCCCTATGTACAGAGTCTCCCACCTCAGCTATAGATCTCTGCAGTTCATCCAGAGTGATCTTGGGCCTCTTGGCTGCATCTTTGATCAGTATTTTCCTTGTTTGAGATGAAAGTTTAGAGGGACGGCCGGGTCTTGGTAGATTTGCAGTGGTCTGATACTCCTTCCATTTCAATATGATCGCTTGCACAGTGCTCCTTGGGATGTTTAAAGCTTGGGAAATATTTTGGTATCCAAATCCGGCTTTAAACTTCTCCACAACAGTATCACGGACCTGGTGTGTTCCTTGGTCTTCATGATGCTCTCTGTGCTTTAAACAGAACCCTGAGACTATCATAGAGCAGGTGCATTTATACGGAGATTACACACAGGTGGATTCTATTTATCTTCATCAGTCATTTAGGACAACATTGGATCATTCAGAGATCCTCAATGAACTTCTGGAGTCAGTTTTCTGAACTGAAAGCAAATGAGCCGAATAATTTTGCACGCCCAACTTTTCAGTTTTATTATTACAAAAAAAGTTTAAATGATCCAATAAATTTCGTTCCACTTCACAACTGTGACCCACTTGTTGTTGATTCTTCACTAAAAATGTAAAATGTTATATATTTTTGTTTGAAGCCTGAAATGTGGCAAAAGGTTGAAAAGTTTGAGGGGGCCGAATACTTTCGCAAGGCACTGTATATATATATATATATATATATATATATATATATATATATCATATTCCTCACATTGACGAACCAACCAAATAAAATTTTTGAAAAATGTGCTCATCCCTAGTCATGTCCCATCCTTCTTCCCTATTGGAAAGCAATTTTTTCCCTACCATCAGAAATCTCACATCACAGAGTAGAACCTTCTTCAAGCCTGGCCCTCTTTTTCCTAACTATAGACTCTTTCCCCCTATCAGTACAGGTCATAGTCGCTCATGTCTTAGTTATAGAATAATTAGTGATAGTGAGACATTGGAAGGAGCCTAAACCCCTGAATCTAAGGGAAGTGCTTATAACTCTTAATACCACATGCACTTATCAAAAACTGCTCTCATACAGTGTACTTCATAACTCAAAGGTGGATAGGATCTGGCATCCATGGACAGTACACCCTTCATGCAAACACTAAAGAAACTTTACATTTAATATGATATATTGTAAATCTGAGACAGCACACTAGTTGCTATTGTAGTTGCCATTGAGTTTATATTCTAGTGAATGATCACTGCAATGTACAACTTAAAAGATATGCATATTACATTGTGAATGCACCTATGTGATATGACTACTGTATTGAAAATAAAATCAAGACCCAAACTATACAGATTATAAATGTAATACCCCAGACCTGTTGTACTAGTACCTGCAATTGTTGCTTTTTATAAGTAATGTTATATAGTGGCCATGTGTTCCAGTAGGATAGGTAATGGTTGGCAATGGTTGACAGGAACAGGGCTAACCATCCTGTTGCTCTCCTCTTTATAGGAATGGCCTGGTCTGAATTCCTGCCAGGAGGGAAAAGTCTAGTGTAGTGAATCAGAGCTAAAAAAAGAGGGGACTTGAGAGTCCTATTCTAGTAGCTCATAGAGCACCACTTCAATGAACTGCATATTTTGCCCTGTGAGGGAAGTTTAGGAACCAGATACCCTTTTCCTGCAACAATAACTGCTAAAGACAGCCTCAAGTGAAACTTTGAGATCCCAGAGTGATCAGTGGGAAACAGCTTTACAGACACTGCTGCAAGGTGAGGGATAACAGCACAGACATAATCCCCTACCCGACAACCACTAGGCCAATATCAACTAATTGCAGCCATCCAACTAGCCACCATACCTCCTCATCTGGTGCCAGAGACCACACTTTGTATTTATTGCTACCAGATGTGCCACAAGCTACGTTTTGCACTGAGAGAAATTGTTACATATTTACTATTGGCCTGATTCTTTGATCTACCTCTTCACTGCACCAATCCCGGGAGCAAGGACCTAAGGGAGCACACTGTGGGCCACTACCACTCCCATCCGCTACACCAGCTCTCACAGGGGATCCGTGTAGTAGGGGCAACTAAATAAGAAACTAATGAAAATACATTCTATGAGCGGCACAGCCCAAAAGAAGAAAATGAAATAGCAAAGGATTGCATATAAAAAACAAAATAAAAAACAAACCAAAAAAGGGTGCAGGCGATCAAGGGACGGAATCCAAGTCCTCTATGAATCACGAACAAACGCAGGGAAGGCAACACTCCAAAAAAATCAAAGATTTTATTCACCAAACGTCAGCAACGTTTCAACTGCTCAATGCAGCCATTTTCAAGCATACAAATGTGGTACTTACTGGGATATATATAGGTGGAACTCAACTAGCAATAATTAACATCAATTCATGTAATTAGAATAAAAAAACTGTCATTTAAATAACATAAAATTAATACAAGTCAAATACATGATCCAATTGTACAAAATTAGTATACCATAATTAATAAAAAAATTTTGGTAAAGTGCAAAGTGGCAATATAAACATGATTATACCAATAACCAAGATAAAAAAATAGCTGATGAAGCGCTTATCCCTCCTGAATATTCAAAAAGTAAAGGCACCACCCCCTCTATCATGTATTCGGTCACCTGATGTAGGAATCCATACCCGGAGTCCATAATCACGTCCTAATGTCAATGCTGCGCATGTCCGGATGCGGAGCGGCGTGCATCGCATGGACCACATGATCAATAAGTCACATAGTCAACACATAATTCATCACGTGATTGCTCAGCTGCAACAAACGTCACAGGGAGCATCTCACATGATATCAAATGTCTGCCTCTATCAGTCACCGGACCGCGCATGCGCGCACCACATTATTGTCAGTGCAGCCATCTTAAGTGAGGGCAACAAAAGGGGCAAAATTCTCATTCATAAAACCAACATAGAGTTGTAACTGATGATATGAAATGCTACTGCAAATTGTCCGCTCCAAGAAGAGCAGCCGCCACCAATGACAACAGTAAGGGCAAAAGACTGTAGTCAAGGACCCCACGGGATCACTGTAGTGGTCCGACTACAGTCAATATAAAGGAGTCTGCAAACACAGTAGAAGGCACATACCGAGAAAAAGAAAATATTTTAAAGAAAATAAACCCAAAATAAACGCAAAATGGATCCCCAACATGGATTAAACACATCATGGTCTACAATTTCGGGAAAGCACCGCCATCAGATAGAAATTGTGTCTGAAAGAAAAGAAAAAGAATTAAAATCACCATAATAAGACCACATAAACACATGAAAAACAGGAAAGGACTAAAGACATTCAGCTAAATGCTCTCAATGAAAAATCAATGTTGAGGCCCCCAGGATGCAAGGCTTCCAACCGACTGATCCACTCAATCTCTCGTCTTTTCAACCGTAATTCCCTATTGCCCCCATGGCATAAAAGGAGGACATCCAAAATCTGAGCTGGTTAACCCTATGTCCCACCTCTTTAAAGTGTCTAGCTACTGGAAGATCAATTCTCTCTTTGCGTATACTAGATTTGTAATTGTTTAAACACAATCTCAATTCATACCAAAAGAAACGAACGGGGAACCACTAGTATATCCAAATATTTTATTGAAAGTCACAAGTCTAAAATAACATAAAAACTATATATCCCATATTTAACACCAGTACAACGGTGATGACATGATCACACATCAGGCACAATAATCTAAACGAGGCAGTGAAGAAGGAAATATCAAAGTATAAACGCAGAATCCCCGGTACATATAAGTTCCTTTTCCAGACTTTCAATCATTTCACATATGTAAATGTACATCATTAGAATATCTATACGCTGTCCTGTTACTAAAAAGTAGATGATAACCGCAAGAAAAATCAATAATCAGTATATCATACCTACTACACTGCCTCACTGCCTTCAGTAGTCTGACATTGGGTGAATAAAATCTTAGCAATTTTCTGTTTTCATTTTTTACTCCCGTCCTTTCTGGAGCTTCTTATTATTTCTGAACTACACATAGATGTACAAGGGCTTGTTTTCTGCAGGGCAAGTTGCACTGTAATCCTAAACTGCATGTTATTAAGCAGAAAAAAAAATACAAATCGGGTAGAATTGGAGGAAAAAAGAAATTTCTGCTGCCTGAGACAAAAATGTAAACGGCCCCCCACCCAATTCCAAATTCTCAACCTAACCCCTTCCTTCCTAAGATTACAAACAACACTAAACATACTGTAAAAGGTAATGTACCTCTTACATCCAGTGACGTCTCCTCTGATGTAGATGTTCTCTCTCCTCATCTTCTCCATTCAAAGCAGACCTCTATGATGATTTCTTTTGGTCATCTTTTGTCTCTGCAGAGTTTGACAATAAAATGTTTCATTGTCCTCCCACCTTCTGAACACCCATGCCACCCGCAATAATGTGCTCACCAAAACTATACTGCAGAAACAGATAATCCCCCTAAAAATACTAGTACCACACAGGTAGTGGCCCCTTCAATAATTAGAGGCACACAGTGCCTAAAAAATAGCTGCACCAAACAAATAGTGCCCCTGACACAAATAATGTCATTAACATAAAAGGGGACATTTATTAAGACTGGTGAATGATACGCCGGTCTTAATCCCTCTGCACAGCCGGTGGATGTGCCAAATTTATGTAGAGGCGTAGGCCGCTTCATAACTTTGGCTCTTGTGTCCGCCAGATGTGCAACATGCTTTAAACTACATCAACTCCCTTGCTGGCATAATTTTACGGCCATTTTCCACACCATAAACTGGCATGTAAAATGATGAATGAGCCAGGTGAGCCAGCCTGCACCAATGGCACGTACCCTTTCTTCACCACTTTGGCGTGAGCAGGGTAAAACCACAGATAATAAATGACTGTCAATGTCCCTAAAAAAAAATTGTGCTAAGCTGATACTGTGCCAGGATGCCCCCACAGTAATAGTGGTCCCAAATGTCTTCCCAATAGTAATAATTCTCAGTCAGAGTGCACTTAGTAGTAATAATGTCCCTACAGTGACCCAACAGTAATAATGTCCCCACTGTGCCCCAGAAGTAATAATGCCCCCATAGTGCCCATACTAGTAATTATGTTCTTCATAGTCCTCCAGTAATAATAAAGCTCACCATAATGACCCCCAGTAGTAATAATTCTCCTTTGTGATAGTAGAAAAATGCCCCCTAATGTATTCCAGTCCAAAAATTACCCTGTAATAATGTGTACCTATAAATAAAAAGACCCCTTATACTGTAGCATGCCAGTACAAAAATGCCCCCTTCTGTCTGCCAGTAACAAAAAATACCTCCTCTTAGTGCCCCTAATAGAGCAAGTGTCCCCATACTATCCCCTTAATGTGTGCCAATGCCTCCTTCTGTGTGCCAGTACAGAAAATACCGCCTCTTAGTGTCCCCAGTTGAGTTAATGTCCTCAAAGTGCTCCCCAAAATGTGTGCCAGGACAAAATGCCCCTATTTAGTGCCAACAGTATAGATGCCCCATAATGCTTCCCCACTTTCCTTTCCTAAAAGAAAACAACTAAAATACTGACCTCTATGCCTGAGGATGGTGATACAGTTGAATATAGAGAGATGAGCACTTTCACAATGGAAACGCTCATTTCCACCACTACCACTTGTCTCCAGGGCTACACCATCTGAGGCGATCACTTCACCTAATTGGCGGTGTGCCCCCAGCTGTTCAAGCCCAAGGAGCTCAGCTCCTGGAGTTTCACTGCTCAGATGCTTTGGTCAATTGTAACCACTGGCAGACACTTCTGCTGGCAGCTTACTTACTCCCTGTGAGAACAAAGTAATAATGAATTAATTAATTAAATTCAACATGCACAATCCTTCCTTCTTTTGTCATTACTCAGAAACAGCATGACTTAAAAATAAGTAATTTCATAAATAGATGCAAATAGTAAAAGCTTTTCTTAGGTTATTAAATGATGACTAATTTTAACATTTATTTTATTTTATTTGTATAGTTGTTGCAGCTAATGATCTCAAGTGGCAGACCTCAGGAATTTTCCGTCCCTTCATTGAGGTTAACATGATTGGTCCAAATCTAAGTGACAAGAAGAGAAAGCTTACAACAAAATCCAAGAATAATAGCTGGGCCCCAAAATACAACGAGAGCTTCCAATTGTGAGTATGATCTTTAATAGTATTGTAGGAAAGTGGAATACCAATATATATGTGTAATTAATTTAAAGGCTATGTACACCTTCAGGGGTGATTTTTTATTGCATTCTACTCATTTTGGGCTAAAAATATTTTTATAATACTTTATTAAAAATATTCAGCCATTCTGTCACAAAGGGTCAACTGTTTGTCTAGCTGTGTGAATCTCACTGTAACTTTGTGCAGGTCATCTAATAAACCTTATCTCTACATTATTAAAAGGTCATAAACATTTATTTAAGACACATTCTTATTAGTAAGATAAGAATTGTAATGTAATGAGTGTTTAGCAGGTCAACAACAGAGATCAGGAGCCGACAGCTGAGCTCCCTGACAGGATATAATAAAAATACAAATCTTCTACTAGAGAATCTCAAGGCTGTACATACAAGTGCATCTCAATAAATTAGAATATCATCAAAAAGTTTTTTTTTTTCAATAAAACACATATATTATATAGAGTCATTACAAACAGAGTGAACTTTTTCAAGTATGTATTTATGTTAATGTTGATGTTTATGGCTTACAGCCAAGGAAAACCCAAAATTAATTATCTCCAAAAATTAGAATAATTAACCCAAAACACTTGCAAAGGCTTCCTAAGCCTTTAAAAAGGTCCCTTAGTCTGGTTCAGTAGGCGACACAATCATGGGGAAGACTGCTGACTTGACAGATGTTCAGAAGGCTGTCATTGACACGCTCCACAAGGAGGTCATTGCTAAAGAAG
Organism: Rhinella marina; assembly: GCA_900303285.1. Classification (NCBI taxonomy): domain Eukaryota; kingdom Metazoa; phylum Chordata; class Amphibia; order Anura; family Bufonidae; genus Rhinella; species Rhinella marina. The sequence continues at coordinate 11,614 of ONZH01009075.1, read as the reverse complement.
CTGGCTATTCACAGAGTAATGCATCAAAGCATATTAATGGAAAGTTGAGTGGAAGGAAAAAGGGTGGTAGAAAAAGGTGACAAGTAACAGGGAGAACCGCAGCCTTGATAGGATTGTTAAGAAAAGGCCTTTCCTAAATATGGGGGATATTCACAAGGAGTGGACTGCTGCTGGAGTCAGTGCTTCAAGAGCCACAATACACAGACGTATACAGGACATGTGCTACAAGTGTCGCATTCCATGTGTCAAGCCACTCATGACCAATAGACAACGCCAGAAGCATCTTACCTGGGCCAAGGAGAAAAAGAACTGGACTGTTGCTCAGTGGTCAAAGGTGTTGTTCTCAGATGAAAGTAAATTTTGCATTTCATTTGGAAATCAAGGTCCCAGAGTCAGGAGGAAGAGTGGAGAGGCACTCAATCCAAGCTACTTGAGGTCTAGTGTAAAGTTTCCACAATCAGTGATGGTTTAGGGAGCCATGTCATCTATTCGTGTAGGTCCACTGTGTTTTATTAAGACCAAAGTCAGTGCAGCCGTCTACCAGGAAATTTTAGGTCACTTAAAGCTTCCCTATGCCAACAAACTTTTTGGAGATGGAATTTTTATTTTCCAGCAGGATTTGGCACCTGTCCACACTGCCAAAAGTACCAATAATTGGTTTAATAACCACAGTATTACTGTGCTTGATTGGCCAGCGAAATCGCCTGAACCTAACACCATAGAGAATCTATGGGGTATTGTCAAGAGGAAGATGAGAGACACCAGAGCCAACAATGCAGACAAGCTGAAGGCTGCTATCAAAGCAACCTGGGATTCCATAACACCTCTGCAGTGCCACAGGCTGATCACCCCCATGCCATGCCGCATTGATGCAGTCATTCATTCAAAAGGAGCCCCAACCAAGTATTGAGTGCATTTACTGTACATACTTTTCATTTGGCCAACATTTCTGTGTTTTTAAAAAAAAAACTACAGTTGGTCTAATATAATATTCTAATTTTCTGAGATAATGACTTTTAGGTTTTCTTTGGCTATAAGCCATAATCATCAACATTAACAGAAATAAACACTTGAAAAAGTTCACTCTGTTTGTAATGACTCTATATAATATATGTGTTTCACTTTTTGAATTGAATTACTGGGAAAAAAAAACAACTTTTTGATGATATTCTAATTTATTGAGATGCACTTGTAGATCACTGGACAGCTCATCTCCACAACTGGATCTCTGTTTTTGTAATATGGACTAGTAATGTTGCCATGCTGTTAATTATCAAATCTGTGCAGCTGTTGCCTCCAGTAGGAGGTCTAATAGATATGCAATGTTATATTGAATTGAACCACATTGAACCAGTTGAGATAAGGGCTGCCACAAAGAATGGATGGATGGATAGATAGATAGATAGATAGATAGATAGATAGATAGATAGATAGATAGATAAAGAAATGTCAGCAGGTCAGAGCAAGACCATGAAACATGAAGAAAGTGGCACAGGTAACTGGAGAGCCAGACAACACTCAGGATCAGTGATCCAACATGTAGCTACTGATCAAAGGTATACTCCAGTAGCTATACCTCAATGCGTTCACCCTACTCAAATTAGAATGGACTGTTGGTAGAAATCACAGCCCTTCTGACTGGAGGGGTAACCGACTAGAGAGCTGAAGTGAAAGACTAATAACTTAGTTGATAGAGTTACAGTGCTTACGCCACAGTTACTATGCAGTCTGCTAAAAAAGGCTCAGAAGTCTAACTCTTTCAGCTCAAATCTCAACTCTGACCTCCTGTCAGAAGGGCTGTGATTTCTACCAGAAGCCCATCATGGCATTTAAGTTGAGCCTGACACAGATAGTGAACTTCAAACAGTGGACTCCAAAAATTCTATATTTGATAAATAGAACTGATTTTCATTTGCAGAAAATATTCTGTAACAAAATCTGCCACTAGTGATGGCAGCCTAAGGGTCTTGATTGCCCACTGCATCATTTTCTAATCCATTAGGTAGACTAGATTAACTAGATTTATTGAATTCAAGTTTATTCTACTGTATATACTGTATGTGATATAAGGAGATAATTATTTATTATTTATTCTTTTAGCACCCTAGGCAATGAGAATGGCCCAGAGTGCTATGAACTGCAGGTATGTGTGAAAGATTACTGTTTTGCACGGGAAGACCGAACAGTCGGCACAGCTGTTATGCAGCTTAAAGATCTTGCACAAAGGGGAAGTTGTGCCTGCTGGCTGCCTCTTGGCCGGCGTATTCATATGGATGAAACAGGACTGACCATCTTGAGGATCTTGTCACAAAGAAACAATGATGAGGTGGCCAAAGAATTTGTGAAACTAAAATCTGACACTCGTTCACCTGAAGAGGGGAGCTAGAATGATGATTTGTTTATACCTCCATTACTCAGATAAAAAGATTACCCTATCTCACTGCCTTGCACCCCAGGCCCACACTGTAAATAGTATGGATACACTTTGAAATACACTTTTAACCAAGTCATTGCCAGCAGTGCTCCCCAAGATCTGCTTATTGCTCACTGGTACCTTTCTGGCAGTGACATGAGTAAAGTGTATATTGATACAAACACCAAGGGCTTTGTTCATATGTGTCATTGTGTTAATGTTCTTCCTGCTGGACCACATAAGCACAGACATTAGGGGGTGGGGGTCTTAACTTTTGTCCTGCATTAAGCTGATGGGCAGTTAAAAGCTCCCTGGCAGTGGGAGGATTACATGTTTGAGAGACCATGTTTCCCTACAAATGAAATAACTGACACATCCTTGACCTGATCGTTAAAGTTGCCTGTATCCCACCTGCTGTGTATATAGGATCCTTCCTGTACCAGTGTCCTAGTCTGTGCAATGGTGCTGCATAGGTATTCGTTTACTAGCCCCATAAACCCCAATGCTCTTGGTATATGCCAGTCTCCTCATGCCTGTTGCAATGCCTTGAATTGGACAGTCACCCACTTGCACGACGCAAAAAAAAAAAAAAAAAAAAAAAAAAAAAAAAGGACACTGCCAGCTACTTAGCACCTCTGTCCTTGCTTACAATTTATCTCAGCACTCATGGAATTACAAATCCCTGATCCTATTCAGGGCAAGACACCAGAAGCATTCTAACTCCCTTCCCCCCACAAATACTGCACAAACATTAAAGTTCTGACATAAAGTGTGGCATGTTGTTTTGAAGAGAGATTCTGCAGTTATCCCTTATTTACCTGCCCATCATGTATAGAACTATAATTTTCCTTTACATTTCTCTTGGGTGCATGTGAAGAGGTTTTGCACTAACTTGGACATTTTTGGTCTCTGTAAAAATATTTTATTAAAACAGCCATTAACTACAAATAAAAAAGACTATATCTGTCTTATTAGAACTCGTATTCATTATTTATTTATTTAGGAACCATACAATGCTCTGTCTGTGCAATGAAACTCAAAAATAAGAGTATGCAGTAAACTCCTTTGCTTGCTCTGGTGTTTATGGCAGATAGCCAAGTAGTTATCTTTTACATAAGAAAGTTATTTTTTGAAAGTTTTTATTTTTTTTAAGTAGTAAAATAAATATAAATTTTATTTTGCTGTAATTGTACTAACTTGCAGAACAAGTCATTATGTGCATAGCACCATTTTACTGCACATGTAGCACGCGAGAAGAAGAAAAAGGATGCTCATATGAACCTGAGAGGTGAGGGAGACTTGCTCTAATTGGCTCACAGGCTGACAGACATCCTGGATGATCCAATCAGTGCTGCAGTAGGCAGGGAGGTACCCTTGCACTAGACTAGAATTTCAATCCTTGTTGGGCTGTAAATGAGTGTTAATCTTAGGACATGGTCAGATATCATATTTAAACATCAGAATAATCTCAGTTTGAATAAAAATACTCACCTTGATATTTGGCAGCCAAGCTTGACTGTCTGATTTTCTTCACAGGTCAGGTTCAAAGTCAGAATGACTTATAGATATACTGTGTATTTGTATGCAAAATCACAAAGCCATAAAAAGTTTATAGCTGACTATAGATGAGCCTATAGCTCTATGGTATTTGCAGTTGCAATGATAGACATTTTACTTCTCTGAAATGCTGATGAAAAAAAATGGTCATTTTACCTATTTGCAAGAACAGAGCCTATAGCTCGGTGGTAAGGTTTCTGCTTTGTAAACAGTATTTTCGTGTTTTCAAGAACCAATAGAAACCTAAAGAGATCACCTTACCAGTGGCGGACAGGCAAAAATAATTTTATACAAAATGTATATGCCAGTAGTATTAGTACATTTGCTATAGTGATTATAGCACAACTGTATTTATTTTATTTTTTGTGTTTGCAGAGTGCAGTTGCATTGTTTGTTTTTGCTTTTATTGCTTTCAGCCATGGCGATGTGCACCTGCGCACTGGGATGTGCTGACTGGGATGTGCATTTCTTTCTTTGCAGTCTGCATTGGAGGTGTGGCTGACTCCATAATCCTAATTAACCTGTCTATGCCACAGGCAGATTTTAATTAGTGCATGTACTGTATAAAGCTACAGCCTGCTCTCCTTGCATTTACTGGAGGCCATTTGGCACTAGCAGAAGAAAAGTACAGAGTGGGCATTAGCATATATGTAAAGACTGCATTCCCTGAATTTAATGGAGGCCATTGTGGCACCAAAAGAGGGGGAGGGGGCATATAGTGTGGGCATAAAATGCATGTGGAACCTGCATCCCCTAAATTTAATGGAGGCCAGTATGGCACCAGCGGAGGTAGTATTTAGTTTAGGTTCCTGTCCTAAAGAGATAGCCTTGCTAGTGGAAAACAGGCACAAATAATTTTGTACAAAATGTATTTGCTAAGAATCTCAGATTTATAATTTAGCATTAGGATTATTACATTTTTCAATTTTATATTTACTTTATTATTTGTGTTTGCAGAGTGCTTTTACATTCTTTGTCTTTGCTTAAAGGGGTTGTCCGGGTTCAGAGCTGAACCCGGACACACCCTTATATTCACCCAGGCAGCCCGCCTGAACAGGGCATTGGAGCATCTCATGCTCCGATGCCCTCCCTTGCCCTGCGCTGGATCGCACAGGGCTTGGGCTCTTTTATTTACATAACACACTGCCGGGCGGAGCTTCCGCCCCGGGCAGTGAGTTCGGTGACGTCACCGGCTGTAATGGGCCGGCTTTAGCGCTGCCCTAGCCGTTTTACTGGCTAGGGCAGCGCTAAAACCCGCCCATCAGCGCCGGTGACGTCACCGGGCTCACTGCCGGGCGGAAGACTCCGCCTGGCAGACCCCGGTACATCACCGGAACTGGGCTAAATGCCTTTTCCCTGCGCTAAATGTTCAGGCGGGCTGCCTGGGTGAATTTAAAGGTATGTCCGGGTTCAGCTCTGAACCCGGACAACCCCTTTAAATAAAAAAAAAGTCTTTTTACACCCAAGCTATGAGACAAATTCAAGTGATGTTTGGCTTTCATGTCTGACTTTTCTCACTGGTCAAAGTCAAAATGAGTTTTAGGTTTGCTGGGTATTTTTATGCTAAATCACATAGTTAAAGAAAATCCATAACTGATTAGAGCTGTGTCTATAGCTAAATAGTAAGGCTTCTGGTTTATAACCAGTAGCTTTTGAGTTCAAGACTCAATAGAAACCTAAAAAAATATTGGGGTCATTTATCAAATTAGTGTAAAGTAGAACTGGATTAGTTGCCCATAGCAACTAATCAAATTCCACCTTTCATTTTCCAAAGGAGCTGTCAAAAATAAAAGGTGGAATCTGATTGGTTGCTATGGGCAACTAAGCCAGTTCTACTTTACACCAGTTTGATAAATGACCCCATATGTTTTAAACACTAGATAGGGGACTATTTCAAATGATAATTGACTGTGATGTCTGAATTTCCTCACTGGTCAGTGTCAGAGTCGAATTGAGTTTTAGATACTGTGTATTTATATGCTAAATCACATAACAGAATAAAATCCATAAGTGCTTAGAGCTAAGTCTGTAGCTTAATGGTAAGGCTTCTGGCTTATAAACGAAAGCTTTTAGGGCTTGCTTACTTTAGGGTGCAATAGGGGGCTCACTTACTTTAGGGTGCAGAGGGTTCATTACTTAAGCATGCATTAGGGGTTTATTAAGGGTGAAAAGAGGGTTTACTTACTTCAGGGGTTTTCTTTTGCTTTGTGACTTAGCAGCAAATTATATCTGAAATTCATTTGACCCTGACCAGTAAGGAAAGTCAGACATTAAAGTCAAACATCATTTGAATTTTTCTCCTAGCTACGGTTTAAAAATACATTTCTTATGGTTTCTAATGGGTCTTGAATCCAAAAACTACTGTCTGTATACTAGAAGCCTTACCAATGATCTACAGGCACAGACATTGCTATTTACAGAATAGAATTTGTATGTGAGTAAGCATTACACTGCCATACACTGTATGTCTAATACTGAATGTCTAACACAGAATGTTTCATAGTGACTTTGACGCTGACCTGTGAGGAAAGTCATACATCAAAGTCAAACACAAAAAGTCATACATCAAAGTTGTCTCCTACCTAGGGTTTAAAAATCATGTTCCCTTTTTAATGGTTTCTATTTGGGTTTTGAATTCAAAACCTACCATCTATGGGCCACAAATTTTACCATTATAGGCTCAACTATGGTTAGTTATTAGAGATGAGCGAGCATACTCGTCCGAGCTTGGTGCTCGTTCGAGTATTACGGTACTCGTAAGTGCTCGCTGCTCGGACGAGTATCTCGCCATGCTCGAGGAAATGGCAACTTCCGCATTGTGCATTTTTGGCGCCTATAAACACAGCCAATCACAAGCCAGGAGACTCTGCGTTACACCCAGCATCACGTGGGGCCCTTACATGTAGATAGCAGGGGTTGGCTGGCCTGATCAGGTGACCCTGGAATATACTAGTGACTGGCCGCGGTGCTCGGCTCAGACGCTGTCTGGATGTCGTTAGGGATAGAGCTGCTGCGTTTCAGGGAGAGTGTTAGGGCCTGCATTTAGTTCTTTGTTAGGCAGGAGTGATCTCCCAAGAACCCAACAGCCCTTCTAAGGGCTACAAGAAATTTTTTTTTTGTCTCTTGGCTTGGCTGGCTGGCACTAGTAGTGCAGCTATCGCCATATATAACCCCTTTTTTTTATTGTTATATCTCAGTGATACAAATGTGCAGTGTGGAACCATTCTGTGTGTCACAGTTCAGTACACTCACTACAATCCGTATTTTCTGTCCAGGTGACACTTTCTGTATGTCACTTAATCCAACCAGGTCTTTTGCTCTCACGTATATAGCTTGATCACAAAAATCTCTGTGCGTCATTTGTCTGGGTCGCAGTCAAAATAGCCACCGTTAGCAGGGTGTGAGTTAGGTCTACGATAGTTTCTGCATGTCACGTTGCAAAAAAAACAAAACTAAAAAAAAATATATTAAAAAAATAGTTTTTTTGTTGTTTTAGCTCAGTGATACGAATCCATTTCACACAGCAGCGTGGAACCAATTCTGTGTGTCACAGTTCAGTACACTCACTACAATCCGCATTTTCTGTCCAGGTGACACATTCTGTACGTCACTTAATCCAACCAGGTCTTTTGCTCTCACGTATATAGCTTGATCACAAAAATCTCTGTGCGACATTTGTCTGGGTCGCAGTCAAAATAGCCACCGTCAGCAGGGTGTGAGTTAGGGCTACAATAGTTTCTGCACGTCACGTTCCAAAAAAAACAAAACTTAAAAAAAAATATATAAAAAAAAATATATTAAAAAAATAGTTTTTTTATTGTTATATCTCAGTGATACAAATCCATTTCACACAGCAGTGTGGAACCATTCTATGTGTCACAGTTCAGTACACTCACTACAATCCGTATTTTCTGTCCAGGTGACACTTTCTGTACGTCACTTAATCCAACCAGGTCTTTTGCTCTCACGTATATAGCTCGATCCCAAAAATCTCTGTGCGACATTTGTCTGGGTCGCAGTCAAAATAGCCACCGTCAGCAGGGTGTGAGTTAGGGCTACGATAGTTTCTGCACGTCACGTTCCAAAAAAAACAAAACTTAAAAATATATATATAAAAAAAATATATAAAAAAAATAGTTTTTTTGTTGTTTTAGCTCAGTGATACGAATCCATTTCACACAGCAGCGTGGAACCATTCTGTGTGTCACAGTTCAGTACACTCACTACAATCCGTATTTTCTGTTCAGGTGACACTTTCTGTACGTCACTTAATTAAACCAGACTGAACAAGTTTGTGGGTTTCAGTACAGCAGGCCCATTTATTTTTTATTTTTTATATAATACACTTATATACAGAAAATGTTGAACCCCAGGGCTAAGGGTAGAGGATGAGGGCGTGGGCATTCAATTACTGCAGGGGGCAGAGGCCGTGGTCCTGGGCAGGGTGAGACAGTACCTGCTGATGAGGGAGCAGGGGAACGCCACAGAGCTACACTCCCTAGCTTCATGTCTCAACTTACAGGGACACGTGGTAGAGGACTGTTGAAACCACAACAGTGCGAACAGCTGATGTAGTGGATTGCGGACAATGCTTCAAGTAATTTGTCCACCAGTCAGTCTTCCACGCAGTCCACCCACATTACAAGGGAGCACTCCTCTGGCTCCTCCACCTCAACCTCCTTCCCCCCAGTCTGCCCCCTCCCAGGAAAATTTGGAATGCGATCCGGCATACTCTGAGAAACTGTTTTCTGGACCCTTCCCAGAGTCACAAACCACTTCTCAGGTTGCTGCTGACCTCGTTCCCGATGCCCAAGTTTTCCAACTGTCGCAGTCTGTGGGTGATGATGATGATGACAATGTTGAGTTAGTGGAAGAAGTTTGTAAAGAGGTGTCGGACGATGAGGAGACACGGTTGTCAGACAGTGGTGAAGTTGTTGTCAGGGCAGGAAGTCCGAGGGGGGAGCAGACTGAGGAATCGGAGGATGACGAGGTGACTGACCCAAGCTGGGTTGATAAGCCGAGTGAAGACAGTGCTTCTGAGGGGGAGGCGAGTGCTGCACCAGAACAGGTTGGAAGAGGCAGTGGTGTGGCCAGAGGGAGAAGCAGGGCCAGAGCTGGTGCATCAGCAGCAACTGTTTCACGTAGTGAAGTTCCCGTGGCGAGGCCTAGATGTTCACAAGTCTGGAGGTTCTTTAAAGAAAGTGAGGATGACCGACGGACTGTGGTGTGCAACCTGTGCCACACCAGGATCAGCAGGGGTGCCACCACTACTAGCCTAACCACCACCAGTATGCGCAGGCATATGAGTGCTAAACACCCCACTCAATGGAACCAAGGCCGTTCACCACCTCCTGCGCGTCACACCACTGCTCCTTCCCCTGTGTCACTCGCTGCCTCTGTTAGTCAACCCCCTGCCCAGGACCCCGGCACGAGTGCCTCCCACCGGAAAACCACACCTTCACCTCCACGATCCTCCACAGTGTCCACCAATGTGTCCCAGCGCAGCGTTCAGCTGTCTTTACAGCAGACGCTGGAGCGCAAGAGGAAATACAGTTCTACCGACCCACATGCCCAAGCCCTCAACGTCCACATCTCCAAATTGCTGAGCCTGGAGATGCTGCTCTATAGGCTGGTAGAGACCGAGGCCTTTCGCAATCTCATGGCGGTGGCTGCCCCTCGGTGTTCCGTCCCCAGCCGCCACAATTTTTCCCGATGTGCCGTCCCAGCCCTACACCAGCACGTGTCAGAGAACATCATCCGTGCCCTGACCAACGCTGTTTCTGAGAAGGTCCACCTAACCACGGACACGTGGTCAAGTGCTGCCGGGCAGGGACACTATATCTCACTGACGGCACATTGGGTTAACTTGGTGGAGGCTGGGACCGAGACTGACCCTGGGGCCGCTCATGTACTGCCCACACCGAGGATTGCGGGGCCTACCTCGGTCACGATCTCTCAGATGTACTATGCCTCCTCCTCCGACCCCTCCTCCTCCTCCACCTCCTCCTCTGAATTACCATCCGTGGGCACGGCTCCTTCAGTCGGTGCCAGCAGGCGGTGCTCAAACTGCTGAGCTTAGGTGACAAAAGGCACACCGCCCAAGAGCTGTTACAGGGCATCACGGCACAGACCGATGTGTGTCTGGCACCGCTGAACCTCAAGCCAGGCATGGTTGTGTGTGACAACAGGGCGTAACCTGGTGGCGGCTCAGCAACTCGGCAGACTGACACATGTGCCATGCCTGGCCCACGTGTTCAGTCTAATAGTTCAGCGGTTCCTCAAGACATACCCCAATCTGTCTGATTTGCTCACCAAGGTGTGCCGCATCTGTGCGCATTTCCGCAAGTCGACCACAGATGCTGCCACTCTCAGGGCAGCGCAGCGCCGCCTACAACTGCCCGCTCACCGACTGTTGTGCGACGTGCCCACGAGATGGAATTCCACATTAAACATGTTATCCAGAGTTTACCAGCAGCGCAGAGCGATTGTAGACTGCCAGATGTCATCTTCCACCAGAACTGGTAGTCAGGTCTCTCAGATTCCTCAAGTCTACAATGAGGAGTGGACGTGGATGTCTGATATCTGCCAGGTGTTGAGCAACTTTGAGGAGTCAACACAGATGGTCAGCGGCGATGCCGCCATTATCAGCCTCACCATCCCGCTGCTTTGCCTGTTGAAAAACTCACTGCTCAGCATCAAGTCGGATGCTTTGCGCTTGTCACAAGAGACGGTGGAGGAAGATACGTCGCTTGATAGCCAGAGCACCCTCCGGTCTGTTTCTCAGCGCGTATCGGAGGAGGGGGATGAGGATGAGGAGGAAGAGGAGGAGAATGTCGGCGAGACAGTAGAGGGTACCAGTGCTCAGTCCTTAACTCTTGAGCGTGTATGGGCTGAAGAGGAGGACTTGGAGGAGGAGGAGGAGGAAATGGAGAGTCAGGCCAGTGAGGAGAGGGAATTCTTGCGTGTTGGGACTCTGGCGCACATGGCAGACTTCATGTTAGGCTGCCTATCCCGTGACCCTCGCGTTAGAAGAATTTTTTCAAACACCGATTACTGGGTGTTCACTCTCCTGGACCCACGGTACAAGCAGAACCTTTCCACTCTCATCCCTGCAGAGGAAAGGAGTATGAGAGTGAATAGATATCAACAGGCCCTGGTGCACAAGCTGAAACAATTCTTCCCATCTGACGCCGCTAGCGGCAGAGGGCATGGTTCTGTGGGCCAAGTAGCGGGGGAGAGGAGGCGAGCAGGCAGCTTGTCCAGCACTGGCAGGGGAACGCTCTCCAAGGCCTTTGCCAGTTTTATGTCACCCCAGCAAGACACTGTCACCTGTCCCCAGTCTAGGCAGAGTAGGGGGGGGGAGCTGTACAGAAAGATGGTGAGGGAGTACCTAGCTGACCATACCAACGTCCGTAGCGATCACTCTGCTCCATACAACTACTGGGTTTCAAAGCTGGACACGTGGCCTGAACTGGCGCTGTACGCCTTGGAGGTGCTGGCCTGCCCTGCCGCTAGCGTGCTGTCAGAGCGGGTATTCAGTGCAGCTGGTGGCGTCATCACCGATAAGCGTACACGCCTGTCAACTGACAGCGCTGACAGGCTGACGCTTATTAAAATGAACAAAGCCTGGATTTCACCGGAATT
>ONZH01009074.1:0-15132 GCA_900303285.1 Rhinella marina | reverse complement strand
CCTGGCCGCAAGCGCTTGTCCACGAGTCGGTGGTCAAGTGGACCTTTGCGCTGACTGCATACCTCAGGGCCCGCCTGATGTTACGCGACACGTGCTGGTGCAGGGCGGGGACGGCACTCCGGGAAAAGTAGTGGCGGCTGGGGACGGAATAGCGAGGTGCGGCAGCCGCCATCAGGTCGCGGAAGGCCTGCGTCTCCACAAGCCTAAACGGCAACATCTCCAGGGCCAGCAGTTTGGAGATGTGGCAGTTTAAGGCTTGGGCTTGGGGGTGACTCGAGGCGTACTTCCGCCTGCGGTCGAACGCCTGCGAGATGGACAGTTGTTGGGACGAGGAGTGTGAAGGTGCAGGCGAAGAGGCGGGGGAAGGGGAGGCTGAAGGAGAAGGCCCCAAAGTAGCCGAGGCAGAGGCAGATGTGGAGGTGTCCTGGCTGGAGGTCTGGACCGCAGTGGCAGCACACAACACAGGGGAAGAGGCAGTGGCAGCAAGACCGGGCGCAGGTTGTATTGCGTTTGCTCTCTCCCACTCAGCCCAGTGCTTGACTTCCAAGTGACGCCGCATGCCTGAGGTGGTCAGATTGCTCTTCTCAGAGCCCCTACTCAGTTTTGAGTGGCAGAGTGTGCAAACCGCACTCAGTTTGTCATCCGCACAAACATTAAAAAATCTCCACACCACAGAAGTACGAGGCCTCGATGGGGGAGCTTCGCGCGACTGCCCGCTGCCGGGAACAGCTTCGGCCCTGCTGGCTGTGGCCTCACTTCTCTGTCTGGACTGTCCTCTGCCTCTGGACATCCCTCTGCCTGTGGACATCCCTCTGCCTGTGGACATCCCTCTGCCTGTGGACATCCCTCTGCCTCTGGACATCCCTCTGCCTCTTGCTGCCTTTTTCGGTGCTGCGCAGACCACCACCTCTCCACTACTTTCCTCGCTGGACATCACCCCTGGCCAAGTGGGGTCGGTCATTTCGTCATCCACCACCTCAACTTCCTCACTCTGCTCCTCCTCCTGCCCACTGGACATTCCAACAGCCTCCCTTGATGGCAACTGCGTCTCATCATCATCATCGCTCATGATAACAGATGCTGGCTCAGGGTCCACATCAGCAGGAGATGGCGAAAACTCAAGTGTTTGGGCATCACTACAAACAAATTCCTCTGCTAGCTCATGGGATTCTTCCAGCACATCTGAAAAAGGACCCGAAAAGAGCTCCTGGGAGGGGTCAATGGTGGGATGACTCTGTTGGCCAGGTGTGGAGGAAGGAGGGTCAGAGTGAGACTGTGTGGATGACTGGCTGGTGGACAACTGTGTGGAAGCGCTATCGGCTATCCATTGCACCACCTGTTCAACCTGCTCAGGCCTCAACAGCGGTGTAACCCGCCCCCTGCTTAACTGTCCCATAAAGGCAGGGATTCTGGATGAGCGGGATCCTGGCTGACCCTCACCAGCACGCATTGTATCCCCACTGGCTTCAACAAGGCCCCCAACAACATTTCCGCGCCCCCGTCCTCGTCCACGTCCTATTCCGCTAGCCCCCCTCCGCATTTTTTTTTTTTGTTACAATATTTTGCCTTCACAGCCGTGAAATTATTTTGCAAGAGAACGCACAGTACAGTTGCCAATTATAAGGCCTATATATTTTATAGTTCAAGGTACACAGCCGTGTACTAACTTTTCAGACGGTGGGTATTAACACCAGGTATTTAAATAATTTTGCAAGAGAACGCACAGTACAGTTGCCAATTATAAGGCCTTTATATATTTTATAGTTCAAGGTACACAGCCGTGTACTAACTTTTCAGACGGTGGGTATAAAACACCAGGTATTTAAATAATTTTACAAGAGAACGCACAGTACAGTTGCCAATTATAAGGCCTATATATTTTATAGTTCAAGGTACACAGCCGTGTACTAACTTTTCAGACCGTGGGTATAAACACCAGGTATTTAAATAATTTTGCAAGAGAACGCACAGTACAGTTGCCTAGTATAAGGCCTATATATTTTATAGTTCAAGGTACACAGCCGTTGTACTAACTGTTCAGACGGTGGGTATTAACACCAGGTATTTAAATAATTTTGCAAGAGAACGCACAGTACAGTTGCCAATTATAAGGCCTATATATTTTATAGTTCAAGGTACACAGCCGTGTACTAACTTTTCAGACGGTGGGTATAAACACCAGGTATTTAAATAATTTTGCAAGAGAACGCACAGTACAGTTGCCTAGTATAAGGCCTATATATTTTATAGTTCAAGGTACACAGCCGTGTACTAACTTTTCAGACGGTGGGTATAAACACCAGGTATTTAAATAATTTTGCAAGAGAACGCACAGTACAGTTGCCAATTATAAGGCCTATATATTTTATAGTTCAAGGTACACAGCCGTTGTACTAACTTTTCAGACGGTGGGTATTAACACCAGGTATTTAAATAATTTTGCAAGAGAACACACAGTACAGTTGCCTAGTATAAGGCCTATATATTTTATAGTTCAAGGTACACAGCCGTGTACTAACTTTTCAGACGGTGGGTATAAACACCAGGTATTTAAATAATTTTGCAAGAGAACGCACAGTACAGTTGCCAATTATAAGGCCTATATATTTTATAGTTCAAGGTACACAGCCGTGTACTAACTTTTCAGACGGTGGGTATAAACACCAGGTATTTAAATAATTTTGCAAGAGAACGCACAGTACAGTTGCCTAGTATAAGGCCTATATATTTTATAGTTCAAGGTACACAGCCGTGTACTAACTTTTCAGACGGTGGGTATAAACACCAGGTATTTAAATAATTTTGCAAGAGAACGCACAGTACAGTTGCCAATTATAAGGCCTATATATTTTATAGTTCAAGGTACACAGCCGTTGTACTAACTTTTCAGACGGTGGGTATTAACACCAGGTATTTAAATAATTTAGCAAGAGAACGCACAGTACAGTTGCCTAGTATAAGGCCTATATATTTTATAGTTCAAGGTTACACAGCCGTGTACTAACTTTTCAGACGGTGGGTATAAAACACCAGGTATTTAAATAATTTTGCAAGGAGAACGCACAGTACAGTTGCCAATTATAAGGCCTATATATTTTATAGTTCAAGGTACACAGCCGTGTACTAACTTTTCAGACGGTGGGTATAAACACCAGGTATTTAAATAATTTTGCAAGAGAACGCACAGTACAGTTGCCAATTATAAGGCCTATATATTTTATAGTTCAAGGTACACAGCCGTGTACTAACTTTTCAGATGGTGGGTATAAACACCAGGTATTTAAATAATTTTGCAAGAGAACGCACAGTACAGTTGCCTAGTATAAGGCCTATATATTTTATAGTTCAAGGTACACAGCCGTGTACTAACTTTCAGACGGTGGGTATAAACACCAGGTATTTAAATAATTTTGCAAGAGAACGCACAGTACAGTTGCCAATTATAAGGCCTATATATTTTATAGTTCAAGGTACACAGCCGTTGTACTAACTTTTCAGACGGTGGGTATTAACACCAGGTATTTAAATAATTTTGCAAGAGAACGCACCAGTACAGTTGCCAATTATAAGGCCTATATATTTTATAGTTCAAGGTACACAGCCGTGTACTAACTGTTCAGACGGTGGGTATTTACACCAGGTATTTAAATTAGTTTGCAAGAGAACGCACTGTACAGTTGCCAATTATAAGGCCTATATATTTATAGTTCAAGGTACACAGCAGTAGTGCCAAATATAGTTTGGTATGTAGCAGAGCACCTAATACACCACTAATGCCTCTCTCTGTCCCTACTCCAGCAGCTATCCCTGAATACAGCAGCCGTTCTCTGTAAAGTCTATATTGTAGTAAAGCTATCACTGTACTGCACTATAGTAGCCCTGATAAGGGCTTTTAATCACGCTCCTGCCTGTCCAACAGCTAAAACCTGTCTCTCCCTTCTCCAGCCTCTGTCCCTGACTAAGTTCACGCAGCATATGCGTACGAGCAGGAAGAGCTGAGTTTTTAATATTCGAGGTCACATGGTTTTTCCAGGCAATGCATGTAGACGCCGTTTTCGAGCTGCCAGCGTGCTCAGCGTGCCTGTCATACCCCCCCTGCATGGTGATTGGTGGAAAAAGAGCGCCAGGGAAGGTGGGAGGGGAAACGAATTCTAAGTGCGCCATCGCCGTTATACTCGAACGAAATCGAGTACGCCAAATAGCGTAGTATTCGATCGAATACCAGCTCGATCGAACACTACTCGCTCATCTCTAATTATATATACTGGGACCAGTAAGTAGTGGCATTATTCATACTGGGGGGGACTATGGGGGGCATGTGATGTCCAGGCAAACTATGGGATACATTATGTATACTGATGGCAATGCAGGTGTTTGAATTTAATTTAAAAAAAAGAAATCAAGAAATTCATCTGTTAAAGAATGGAAGCTTCGCGGCGGAGACGGATGCACGCGTCTGCTTGAGCTCCGTCGCTGGCCTAACCATCCCAGGCTTTATTACAGCTTCTAGACCCCAGAAAAAATGGGCAAACCATCGAGAGAAAGGACCAGAGACCATAGGGGCACCCTGAGAAACAACTCTTCACAAGGAGAGATCGAGCCTTTTATGAGAAAAACTCCAGCGGTGACTGCACAACAGGCGTCCAAGATGGTGTCGACTAGGAGAATTGAGGTTCCAGCCTTAGGAGAAAACGGCTACGATCAAGAGGGCGATAGTGATGTGGACAAGACGCTTCCTAGAGAAGAACAGGTGATATCTAAATCTTTTCTTAAGACCCTACTTTCGCAGTCACTTGAGCCCATAATGAAAGAGCTAAAGGACTTGAGACAAGACCTACGCCATATTCATAATAGAATGGAGGTCCTGGAAACCTCTCAAACAGCGGTTATAGAATTTAACTCAGCAGTCTCTTCAAACTTGGACAATTGTCAGGCACATGTTAATTATTTGTACTCACTGGAGGATCAAGACAATCGTGGTTGCCGCAATAACCTATGCTTAAAGGGCCTACCGGAGTCAATAGCACTAGACGCCCTCATGTCCACACTGCGCTCCATCTTTAGCTGCTGGGACCTGAACCCGGGGACCTCTCTATGGATCGTGCTCACAGAGCCCTCCGTCCTCCTTCAAAACCTCACAAGGCACCAAGAGATGTCATATGTAGGATGACTAGCTATCAATCTAAAGAAAATATTCTAATGGCATCACGGAAAGCAGCCACACTTGAATATGAAGGTTCTACAATTGCCATATACCAGGACCTCCCACCTATGAGGCTGAGAAAGTGCAATTGCCTGCGAGCACTGCTAGAGATCTTAAAAATTAGAAATATCACATATAGATGGCTGAATCCCTTTGGCCTACTTAAAAATACACCTGGCAGAAAGGTGGTCATTAGGTCCCATGCAGACCTTCAACGAGTCTATGAGACTTTGGAAATTGAAGCGCTAGAGATTACAGACTGGTGCCAAGCTCAAAACATAACCGAATTACTGTCACTTCCACAGATTACACCTTGGACACCAGTGAGCACCACCAAGACCCACTGAGGCAGACATACTCCTAGCAAAATTACTCCAAAGAGACTACAAATTACTGATGCCCCACAGGTGGAGATGGAGTGACCCTCTAGCTGTTAACCAAGTAGCTGCTGATTGCTAATCTTTTTGCTATCTCCTTCACTTCCTTCACAAACAGACACAGTCACAGGTAATATGGGACCAATTGACGTCTACTCGCAATGACCTTAAGAACCTGCTAAATATATATATAGCAAAACTCTTCCTATCCTCACAATATAAATACTACGCCCATGGGGACAAGGCATCTAAGCTTTTGCTCTCTCAAATCAGAAAACGGAAAGCAAATTCCTTCATTTTAAACATTAAATCTAAAGATGCTCGAGACTTGCGCACCACTGAACTTCTTGCTAAACAATTTATTGAATACTATAGTAACCTTTACAATCTTGGAGCCCCATCATCTCCTGAAGCTGTTGGGGACAGAGAGATCCCTATTGATAATTGGCTATCATCCCTTCATGTCCCCACTATATCACCTGGTCAAGCTGCTTCTTTGTCTACTCCTTTCAGGTTATCTGAATTAGAAACGGCCCTTAAAGACTCCCCAATTAACAAATCACCTGGCCATGATGGCTTACCAATTATATACTATCTCTTAAAGGTTTGCAATGCTGCCCTAACTGGATCCGTTCCCCCCCTCAAATGTTGATGGCACACATTACTATATATAGAGAGACAGCACTCCGGTTTGTAAATGCAGGTGTATATATTTATTTTCAGCCGAGCATATAGTAGCAACGTGAGACGCTGGACAGTCCAGCGTCTCACCAGCACGTGTGTGACACCACACAGCCGACACACCGCACCAGCGCTACATTTAGCCTGAGGAAGGGCAAACTATTGGCCCGAAACGTTGCTACTATATGCTCGGCTGAAAATAAATATATACACCTGCATTTACAAACCGGAGTGCTGTCTCTCTATATATTGTGATGTTTATGTGGCCCTGGTGGAGATTGGACCACTATTAGACGAGCACCCACCACTGCCGTTAAAACGGAAGAGTGCTGTGACCCTCTGTTTGATACGATGGCACACATTACTATTATACCTAAAGAGGGTAAAGATCTGTACCAATGTTTTAGTTATTGCCCTATATCATTACTCAACAATGACCTGAAACTTTTTGTCAAGATGGTTACAAATAGACTTAAACTGTTTCTCCCTTATCTTATATCACCAGAACAGGTAGGATTTGTCCCTGGCAGAGAGGGTAAGATGAACACAACCCATTTATTACATGTCATCAACAAGGCCCCCAACAGCATTTCCGCGCCCCCGTCCTCGTCCACGTCCTATTCCGCTAGCCCCCCTCCGCATTTTTTTTTTTTTTTGGTTACAATATTTTGCCTTCACAGCCGTGTAATTATTTTGCAAGAGAACGCACAGTACAGTTGCCAATTATAAGGCCTATATATATTTTATAGTTCAAGATACACAGCCGTGTACTAACTTTTCAGACGGTGGGTATAAACACCAGGTATTTAAATAATTTTACAAGAGAACGCACAGTACAGTTGCCAATTATAAGGCCTATATATTTTATAGTTCAAGGTACACAGCCGTGTACTAACTTTTCAGACCGTGGGTATAAACACCAGGTATTTAAATAATTTTGCAAGAGAACGCACAGTACAGTTGCCTAGTATAAGGCCTATATATTTTATAGTTCAAGGTACACAGCCGTGTACTAACTGTTCAGACGGTGGGTATTAACACCAGGTATTTAAATAATTTTGCAAGAGAACGCACAGTACAGTTGCCAATTATAAGGCCTATATATTTTATAGTTCAAGGTACACAGCCGTGTACTAACTTTTCAGACGGTGGGTATAAACACCAGGTATTTAAATAATTTTGCAAGAGAACGCACAGTACAGTTGCCTAGTATAAGGCCTATATATTTTATAGTTCAAGGTACACAGCCGTGTACTAACTTTTCAGACGGTGGGTATAAACACCAGGTATTTAAATAATTTTTGCAAGAGAACGCACAGTACAGTTGCCAATTATAAGGCCTATATATTTTATAGTTCAAGGTACACAGCCGTGTACTAACTTTTCAGACGGTGGGTATTAACACCAGGTATTTAAATAATTTTGCAAGAGAACACACAGTACAGTTGCCTAGTATAAGGCCTATATATTTTATAGTTCAAGGTACACAGCCGTGTACTAACTTTTCAGACGGTGGGTATAAACACCAGGTATTTAAATAATTTTGCAAGAGAACGCACAGTACAGTTGCCAATTATAAGGCCTATATATTTTATAGTTCAAGGTACACAGCCGTGTACTAACTTTTCAGACGGTGGGTATAAACACCAGGTATTTAAATAATTTTGCAAGAGAACGCACAGTACAGTTGCCAATTATAAGGCCTATATATTTTATAGTTCAAGGTACACAGCCGTGTACTAACTTTTCAGACGGTGGGTATAAACACCAGGTATTTAAATAATTTTGCAAGAGAACGCACAGTACAGTTGCCTAGTATAAGGCCTATATATTTTATAGTTCAAGGTACACAGCCGTGTACTAACTATATCACCTGGTCAAGCTGCTTCTTTGTCTACTCCTTTCAGGTTATCTGAATTAGAAACGGCCCTTAAAGACTCCCCAATTAACAAATCACCTGGCCATGATGGCTTACCAATTATATACTATCTCTTAAAGGTTTGCAATGCTGCCCTAACTGGATCCGTTCCCCCCCTCAAATGTTGATGGCACACATTACTATATATAGAGAGACAGCACTCCGGTTTGTAAATGCAGGTGTATATATTTATTTTCAGCCTAGCATATAGTAGCAACGTGAGACGCTGGACAGTCCAGCGTCTCACCAGCACGTGTGTGACACCACACAGCCGACACACCGCACCAGCGCTACATTTAGCCTGAGGAAGGGCAAACTATTGGCCCGAAACGTTGCTACTATATGCTCGGCTGAAAATAAATATATACACCTGCATTTACAAACCGGAGTGCTGTCTCTCTATATATTGTGATGTTTATGTGGCCCTGGTGGAGATTGGACCACTATTAGACGAGCACCCACCACTGCCGTTAAAACGGAAGAGTGCTGTGACCCTCTGTTTGATACGATGGCACACATTACTATTATACCTAAAGAGGGTAAAGATCTGTACCAATGTTTTAGTTATTGCCCTATATCATTACTCAACAATGACCTGAAACTTTTTGTCAAGATGGTTACAAATAGACTTAAACTGTTTCTCCCTGATCTTATATCACCAGAACAGGTAGGATTTGTCCCTGGCAGAGAGGGTAAGATGAACACAACCCATTTATTACATGTCATCCAACATGCTAGATTAACTTCTTCACCATTAGTGCTTCTCAGCACAGATGCTGAAAAAGACTTTGATCGGGTGGACTGGCTGTTTATGACTAGAGTCCTTCTGCGCTTAGGAATCCCAGCCCAATTTATTTCTGCCATCATGTCAATGTACAGTGCTCCGGGAGCTCAGGTGTGGGTGAATGGAGTTCTTTCTCCTCCATTTGAGATCAGTAATGGCACCAGGCAGGGATGCCCCCTGTCCTCAGTCCTATTTGTTCTGATGACATTACTTCAGGCCTTTAGGGAAGATCCTAGAGTGAGAGGAATTCAAATTGGCCAAGTGGAACATCAACTTGCAGCGTTCGCAGATGATGTGTTATTATTTATATCTAATTCTATCGAAGCCCTCCCAGCAATTATGTCTGCTTTCGATCATTTTGGCAAACTCTCAAATTTCAAAATTAACCCAACTAAATCCCACATATTAAATGTATCCCTACCTAAACACATTGGTCTAGAATTACAACGTAGATACCCTTTCGCATGGTCCTCATCTTCTGTGAAATTTCTGGGGGTGAATATAACTCCTGATATCCTCTCATTATATAAAACAAATTTTCAAGACCTCCCCTCACAAATCCAGACTTTACTACAATCATGGGACATTCCCTTTGTCTCTTGGTTTGGAAGAAGGGCCTTGGTCAAAACAGTGGTCTTACTGAAGGTTCTCTATTATTTACAGGTCCTGCCAATAAAACTCTGAAATATTCTTTAAAAAATGAGATCCATATTATCGGCATTTTTGTGGTGAAAGCAGAGACCTAGGTTAGCATATATGTATTTAATTCAACACCACATGCAAGGAGGTCTAGGTTTACCAGACTTTAAGACTTATTACAAAGCCGTCCATAGCACATGTTGTTTGGACTGGCTGAGAGCATCTAGTGACAGATTGGATGTGCAAGCTGAACTAGCAATGTGCAGCAAGCCTATCAGGTCCCTGTAGTTGTCCACAAACCATGTTCAAACTAACCACACCCTTACTCAAAATGCCCTGACTAAACACACATTAACAATGTGGCGAGCAGGTGGACCAAAGGATGTACTTCTATCCCACCCACTAGAGCTGATGCAAGTCAGAAACGCTTTATTTGATTCACCAGCTGCTTTTAGGGATACACTGCCTGCCTCAAAACGTACCAAACAGTTTCCCCTGATGGATATCTGGGAGATGGAGACTCTGCCTTCGTCATATCTCCTCAGTTCACATTGTCTCTTAGGGTATCTCTCTTCCTTTACAATCACAGAAAAAAAACGTGGTCTAAAATGGCAGACAATTGCTCAAACCCCATATGCTCTTGCGCATATGAAACCGGGGGAGCAATTCCTGCACATGTGATCGGTTGCTAACAGCAATCCCCAGCAAAAATGCATACAATGGAGGATGCCTGCAGCAGACCACATGTACCACAAAACATCCTACACAAGGTAACAAATTGTGCGGATGTGGCGAACAATATAATCAAACAATCACTAATAAAGGTGCACTGTGGTGGTAATGCAATTGATAATATATGGCTAAACCCTCACGCTGATGTTAAAATGAGACTTTTGCCAATATATTCTTATATCAAGAACATACCGGAGCCCGAGCTCCGCGTCAAGGTATCTCAGAGTGGCACGGGACCTAACACTAACCTACTTAGCCGTATGGGCAATTGCGGAAGGAGCATATAGGCCGACACACAGCGACCTACTCCTAGTTACCTCCAGCATGAAATCACACATCCAATGGAAGGAGGGAGGAGACTATGAGCCCCACCTACCAATGACCATGTGACTCAGACTGCACAGGTGCACCAGAATGTTACCATAATATGTAAGTAATGGTTCATTCAAACCTGGAGTTGCCACACCTCCAGGTGTAAATGTTCAAATACAATAACAGAAAAAAAACGTGGTCTAAAATGGCAGACAATTGCTCAAACCCCATATGCTGTTGTGCATATCAAACCGGGGGAGCAATTCCTGCACATGTGATTCGTTGCTAACAGCAATCCCCAGCAAAAATGCATACAATGGAGGATGCCTGCAGCGGACCACATGTACATGAGTCACATGAGTCATTGGTAGGTGGGGCTCATAGTCTCCTCCCTCCTTCCATTGGATGTGTGATTTCACGCTGGAGGTAACTAGGAGTAGGTCGCTGTGTGTCAGCCTATATGCTCCTTCCGCAATTGCCCATACGGTTAGGTAGGTTAGTATTAGGTCCCGTGTCACTCTGAGATACCTTGACGCGGTGCTCGGGCTCCGGTATGTTCTTGATATAAGAATATATTGAATATATAAAATATATAAGTCTTACTTTAACATCAGCATGAGGGTTTAGCCATATATTATCAATTGCATTATCACCGCAGTGCACCTTTATTAGTAAATGTTTGATTATATTGTTCGCCACATCCACACAATTTGTTACCTTGTGTAGGATGGTTTTGTGGTACTTGTGGTCCGCTGCAGGCATCCTCCATTGTATGCATTTTTGCTGAGGATTGCTGTTAGCAACGAATCACATGTGCAGGAATTGCTCCCCCGGTTTTGATATGCGCAACAGCATATGGGGTTTGAGCAATTGTCTGCCATTTTAGACCACGTTTTTTTTTCTGTGATTGTATTTGAACATTTACACCTGGAGGTGTGGCAACTCCAGGTTTGAATGTACCATTACTTACATCTTATGGTAACATTCTGGTGCACCTGTGCAGCCTGAGTCACATGAGTCATTGGTAGGTGGGGCTCATAATCTCCTCCCTCCTCCCATTGGATATGTGATTTCACGTTGGAGGTAACTAGGAGTAGGTCGCTGTGTGTCGGCCTATATGCTGTTTGGGTGCCACTCTGAGATACCTTGACGCGGTGCTCGGGCTCCGGTATGTTCTTGATATAAGAATATATTGGCGAAAGTCTCATTTTAACATCAGCGTGAGGGTTTAGCCATATATTATCAATTGCTTTACCGCCACAGTGCACCTTTATTAGTGATTGTTTGATTATCTCTCTTCCTTCCACATCCTTTATCTGACTAGATATATCAAAAAAATACCCCTTCTATAGACAAAAACCGTGAAAAGACCATTTTTCAAAAATATGTTCTACAAAAAAAGGAACCTAAAAAGAAAATCTCTACAATGTACTCAATGCTACTCCCTAAAATACAGGGATCAGATTATTGGTTTACAGACAAATGGGAGCGTGATATTGGGGAAAAGTTCACTGCAGAAGAGGTCAAGATTCTCTTATCACTGACTAGGAAAATTTCCAGATGTGTTAAACTACAGGAAAATTATTATAAGATTTTAACTAGGTGGCACTATACACCGGTCCGATTAGCTAAAATATACCCTGACTGCGACTCTACATGTTGGAGGTGTGGGGGTGAGAGGGGATCTATTATCCATGTTTCGTGGCAATTAGGGATGAGCGAATTTCTTGAAAATTCGATTCGGCTGATTCGCTGAATTTTACAAAACAATTCGCTTTGTGACGAATTACTTCACCACGAAGCGCATTTTTTTGTAAGTAGTGGGTGCAATGACAGGGAGTGGCGATAGCACCGCCCCCATCATTGTACCCCTCAGATGCCGCGTTCATACATGATTGTGGCGTCTGAGTGTAAAAACAGTGTAAAATAAACATTAAAAAATACATTAAATCAAACTTACCTCCTACATTTGCTCCCGACGGGCCGGCCGCCGCCATCTTACTTGAAGATCTAGAGCGAAATCTCACGCGAGATTACGTCATCACGCTGGCTGGCGTGGTGACGTCATACGTCACTACGCGCGGGATTTCGCTTGGGATCTTCAATCAAGATGGCAGATGGTGGCCTGTCGTGAGCAAATGGAGGAGGTAAGTATGGATTTTTTTGTTTTTTACACTATTTCAGGATAAATCGATTCGCCGACACGAAGCACAAGGAAATTTGGCTTCTAGGCGAATCGAATTTATCCTGAAATTCGGATCGAATTCCACTTCGTGGGATTCGATTCGCTCATCTCTAGTGGCAATGCCCCAAAATAGTTGACTTTTGGTCTCAAGTGAGAAGAGAATTATTGAACATCTGCGGAAGGGACATTCCTTTATCTCCTAAGATTTATCTCCTTGGCTTATTCACAGATTTGAAGTTTTCTAACAACGTTAAATCATTATTATGCCTCATTCACACGTCCTGTTTTTCTTTCCTGATTCGATCCTGATCTGGATCCATTCATTTCAATGGGTCCTGAAAAAAATCAGGATCGACTCAGGAAAGAAAAACAGGACGTGTGAATGGAGCCTTACATCCACTTTTGGCAATAGCAAGAATATTGATTGCAGGACACTGAAAATTAGATAAATCTCCCCCTCTGATGCACTGGCAAACTAAAGGGGATCAGATCTACATATTTGAACAACTAGCTGCTTGGGTAACACACTAGATAGCCAAATAGCCATTTACTCAAATTTAGGAACCTTGGGGAAAGTATAGAGGTTATATCAATAGGATTTGATGTAAGTGCCCTTTCTCATAGATAGCGCATGTGGCACCACTCTAGTTTATATTATTTAATTGTCTGAACAGCCTATAATACTAGCTGAACATACCTCATAATTATCTAGCGCCCTCTTCTTACCTGTCTCCCCCACACACACACACTTTAAAATGCTAAATTTGCCTTGTATTCATACAAGCTTTTTCCTTTGCACAGTTTTGGTGTGTTATGTTTAGAGATGAGCGATTTGATTCATCGATTTGTTGATTCGTATAGAACCTTGGGTGATTCGCTTCGGCTTTGTACGTGTTCGCTACGTGGTTTGTCCTATAAATTATCGGCTATTGCTACGTTTAAGTTACTGTATATGCTGTTGCGTATGAATTCAATTAATTAGCGAACTTTTACTGTTAGTTTGTTTATCGTGCGCAAAAGCCCGGGAAGAAAGCAGTCACCAGACCTAGTGGGCAGGGCTTGCTCTGATTGGCTCAGGCTCGGAAAGCCAGTGACGCATCACTTTTGCTGCGACAGCTGAAACGAGCAGAAGCACTGTGTGTGAAGTTCTGAGACCTGTTTTGTGAAAATTTGATATATTAGCTCTGGGAATCCATATTACACATATCAGGGATACTGCAGGGCAATTGCAGGGACAGTTCAAGGCTAGTATTTAATCAAGCAGGGAGAGAGAGACAGGGAGAGACAGTGAGATACAGGGACAAAGACCAGCTGCAGGGCCACAGAGTGAATTGAAAAATTGAATGGACAAGCACCAGGGGTCGAGTTCCAGCCAGACTTTGAGCTTTAAAAAAAAGGAGAAGGTGGCACAGGGCAGCAGTGCCAAAACACCTGTAGCCGGAGCATCTACTAGTAGTATTCGCAATACTTGGCCGTTGTTCCACAAGGCTATCCCACTGAGGCGCAAAATTGTAGTGGAGGAGAAAGTAGATGAGGTAGTGGAGTGGATGGCATGTTCATCTCAGTCTCAGCCAGATGATCTGCTGTCATCTGCTGATACAGTATCCATATGTAGTCAGGGGTCAGACTCGTCCTGCTCCACTATTCCACTCAAGCAAACCCCGTCATTTTCTGCCACCTCTTGGGCTTCAGTGTTCCCTCCTAGTGGTGTCCCTTCTGCAATTTCTAAAAAAAAAAAGCCACCGAAGCCCACCTTATAATCCGGCGGTTATAGAGGACAGCCTCCCTGAGGATTTCTTAGAGGGCAGTCGGAGTTTGGACTGTCTGGAATTGTCGGTTGGTAGGTAACAGCCTAATTTGCATTCTGAAAAATGTGTAGTGGAGGAGTCTGATGATGAATCTGATGTGTTAGACCGGAGGACCTGGGAAGCAGATCGGGATGGTGAGGAGGATTTGAGCTCAGAGGAGGAGGGTGGTACTAGTAGTGCCAGCAACAGAGGGCAGAGGCGAGTTAGGCCCAGGGCTAGTGCTTCCCTGGGAGCTAGCGAGACCCCAAATATAGTGGGGACGGCACCAGGGTGTAAGCGTGCAAGGGCTACAAGCTTGGCCAGCTGTGGAGGGCGCACGTCGGGTGTGTGGAAGTATTTTACCACTCTGCCGGGGGATAGCTGTATGGCCACGTGTAATTTGTGTAAACAGAAATTGAGCCGTGGGAAAGCCACAAATGTTGGGACCACTGCTCTGTGGAACCATTTAAAGCGGCGTCATGCAGGCAATTTAAAGCAGCCCATTAATACTAAA
>ONZH01009073.1:0-33520 GCA_900303285.1 Rhinella marina | reverse complement strand
GAAATACAGTTCCACCCACCCACATGCCCAAGCCCTCAACGTCCACATCTCCAAATTGCTTAGCCTGGAGATGCTGCCCTATAGGCTGGTAGAGACCGAGGCCTTTCGCAATCTCATGGCGGTGGCTGCCCCTCGGTATTCGGTCCCCAGCCGCCACTATTTTTCCCGATGTGCCGTCCTAGCCCTACACCAGCACGTGTCACAGAACATCATCCGTGCCCTGACCAACGCTGTTTCTGAGAAGGTCCACCTAACCACGGACACGTGGACAAGTGCTGCCGGGCAGGGAAACTATATCTCACTGACAGCACATTGGGTTAACTTGGTGTAGGCTGGGACCGAGAATGACCCTGGGGCCGCTCATGTACTGCCCACACCGAGGATTGCGGGGCCTACCTCGGTCACGGTCTCTCAGACGTACTATGCCTCCTCTGACCCGTGCCGTGGGTAAGCGCCAGCAGGCGTTGCTCAAACTGCTGAGCTTAGGTGACAAAAGGCACACTGCCCAAGAGCTGTTACAGGGCATCACGGCGCAGACCGATGTGTGGCTGGCACCGCTGAACCTCAAGCCAGGCATGGTTGTGTGTGACAACGGGCGTAACCTGGTGGCGGCTCTGCAACTCGGCAGACTGACACATGTGCCATGCCTGGCCCACGTGTTCAATCTAATAGTTCAGCGGTTCCTCAAGACATACCCCAATCTGTCTGATTTGCTCACCAAGGTGCGCCGCATCTGTGGGCATTTCCGCAAGTCGACCACAGATGCTGCCACTCTCAGGGCAGCGCAGCGCCGCATACAACTGCCCGCTCACCGACTGTTGTGCGACGTGCCCACGAGATTAAATTCGACATTAAACATGTTATCCAGAGTTTACCAGCAGCGCAGAGCGATTGTAGACTGCCAGATGTCAACTTCCACCAGAACTGGTAGTCAGGTCAGTCAGATTCCTCAAGTCTACAATGAGGAGTGGACGTGGATGTCTGATATCTGTCAGGTGTTGAGCAACTTTGAGGAGTCAACACAGATGGTCAGCGGCGATGCCGCCATTATCAGCCTCACCATCCCGCTGCTTTGCCTGTTGAAAAACTCACTGCTCAGCATCAAGTCGGATGCTTTGCGCTTGTCACAAGAGACGGTGGAGGAAGATACGTCGCTTGATAGCCAGAGCACCCTCCGGTCTGTTTCTCAGCGCGTATCGGAGGAGGGGGATGAGGATGAGGAGGAAGAGGAGGAGAATGTCGGCGAGACAGTAGAGGGTACCAGTGCTCAGTCCTTAACTCTTGAGCGTGTATGGGCTGAAGAGGAGGACTTGGAGGAGGAGGAGGAGGAGGAAATGGAGAGTCAGGCCAGTGAGGAGAGGGAATTCTTGCATGTTGGGACTCTGGCGCACATGGCAGACTTCATGTTAGGCTGCCTATCCCGTGACCCTCGCGTAGAAGAATTTTTTCAACACCGATTACTGGGTGTTCACTCTCCTGACCCACGGTACAAGCAGAACCTTTCCACTCTCATCCCTGCAGAGGAAAGGAGTATGAGAGTGAATAGATATCAACAGGCCCTGGTGCACAAGCTGAAACAATTCTTCCCATCTGACGCCGCTAGCGGCAGAGGGCATGGTTCTGTGGGCCAAGTAGCGGGGGAGAGGAGGCGAGCAGGCAGCTTGTCCAGCACTGGCAGGGGAACGCTCTCCAAGGCCTTTGCCAGTTTTATGTCACCCCAGCAAGACACTGTCACCTGTCCCCAGTCTAGGCAGAGTAGGGGGGAGCTGTACAGAAAGATGGTGAGGGAGTACCTAGCTGACCTTATCAACGTCCGTAGCGATCACTCTGCTCCATACAACTACTGGGTTTCAAAGCTGGACACGTGGCCTGAACTGGCGCTGTACGCCTTGGAGGTGCTGGCCTGCCTGCCCGCTAGCGTGCTGTCAGAGCGGGTATTCAGTGCAGCTGGTGGCGTCATCACCGATAAGCGTACACGCCTGTCAACTGACAGCGCTGACGCTTATTAAAATGAACAAAGCCTGGATTTCACTGGAATTCAAATCTCCTCCGGGGGAAAGCAGCTAAAGATTAACATTACTTATCTATCCGATTCCTCTTCTCTACTCCTCCTACTCCTCCTCCTCCTCCATGTCGTCTTTGCCTAACGCTGACCAAAAAAACGCCATTTTTTTTAGAGGTCCAATTGGCACTCTTTTACCACAATTTTTCAGGAAGGGCGTCTCTTCAAACAATTTTTCCGGAGCCGCTCCAATCGGCCTACAGGCCCTCTCTCCAAACAATTTTTCCGGAGGTCCACCTACAGGCCCTCTCTCCAAACAATTTTTCCGGAGGTCCACCTACAGGCCCTCTCTCCAAACAATTTTTCCGGAGGTCCACCTACAGGCCCTCTCTCCAAACAATTTTTCCGGAGGTCCACCTACAGGCCCTCTCTCCAGTTTCCAGTTTTATTTGCGCAAACTGCGTAAATTTTATTTTTGGGATAGGTGTGAAAAATAATATTACCTGCGTATCTATATTGCCCAACATTGGATATGGTAGCAACAAGAAGACCAAACACATGCTGCCCACAGGGTTCCGCAAATTCCTGGTCCACAATGTCAAGGAGCTCGAGGTTCTGTTGATGAGCAACAAGTCCTTCTGTGCTGAAATCGCCCACAACGTCTCCATCTAAGAACCTAAAGACCATTGTGGAGAGAGCGGCACAGCTCGCAATCAAAGTGGACGAACCCCAACGCCAGACTGCGCAGCGAAGATAACGAATAAATATCTCTGTGGTTATTTGTGCTAAATAAAAGTTAAATAAACACAAAAAAAAAAAATTGATCTGATCCACCCAAGTTGAATCTGTCCCATCATGAGAAAGTCCCCACTGTAACTTGCTTCCCATACAACTACCTCACCCCCTGACACCTGTGTCTCGCCATTGTCCACCACCTCCTCAGACAACACTGGTAAATCCCCACTGTCAGCACACGGAGACTGCAAAAGGTCTTGCGATTTGAGGCAGAGAATGTTCTGGGGTAGCACATCAGAGAAGGGGTGACTATGGGGTTCCAGGGAGTACGTGACCACATGCAATCTCCATCTAAAAAGTCATGCCACACTTGATCGAGCTCATAATTGACAATTGTACCGGTTGATGCTAAATTTTTAAGTTGGGGTCCTGTGTCGTCAATCCAACTACATCCGGCTGTTGTCACCACCACACACGCTAGCCCAGGGGGCACTCCTCTGGCTCTTCCAGCTCAACCTCCTTCCCCCCAGCCTTCCCCCCCATTTACAAGCCCTCTCTCCAAACAATTTACGTCTTTGTTCTATTTTTCTCTCCAAACTATTTTTCCGGATAGCTGCCATATATGGTATTAAACTGAGTAGTATACATAGAACACATACCACACTTGATCTATACCAGGGGTGCACAACCTGCGGCCCGGGGGCCACATGCGGCCCTTGATACCATTCTGTGTGGCCCCATCCATCTGGTAACAGACATGTATGTCCATGTTTTGTGGCTGCTCACATGCATTTTTCATGTATTTCTCCCATTAGATGGGACTCCTGGAACTGTAACTAGACATTAATGGTATACACTGTGTGTTCAATCTGCCATAAATACAGTATTTCAGTTGGTAATACCCCTTTCAATTTTATTTTGGGCCCTTGACGTTTGTTCAGTCGGACACTGTGGCCCCCACCCAGAAAACGTTGTGCACCCCTGATCTATACTGAACGTCACTTTTAAAAATACGTCATTTTCCTCTTTCTCTCATTTGTCTGGGTTGCAATTAAGCAGTCCACGTCTGCCTAATCTAATAGTTTTCGTGTAATTGCTCCATACTGCACGTCTTTTTCCTCTTTCTCTCTCTCCAAACTATTTTTCCGGATAGTTGCCGTATACGTTATTAAACTCAGAAGAATACATACCGTACCCGTTGATGCTACAGTTTTTCCAAATCCATCCGGGTGTTGTCACCACCACACACGCTAGCCCAGGGGGCACTCCTCTGGCTCTTCCAGCTAAACCTCCTTCCCCCCAGCCTGCACCCCACCTACAGGCCCTCTCTCCAAACAATTTACCCTGATAGGGGACGTATTAGATATTGTACTGATGTTTTTTTTTGTTCTTCTTATTGCCTCCTGACCTGTGATAGGCAGAGCATGGACACGTCCCCTTAGTTGCAGTAGGAAAGACACTCCCCTGGCCAGAGCAAGCTCTTTTTCCTTTTCCGTGGTCGAAAAATCCATGAAATATAGGGTCCCAAGATAGGGGACGTATACGGTATTAAACTGAGAAGAATCGATACCACACATGCCCCACTAGGAGAATTTGGGGTAATGGTGGGATTAGGCAGCCTCAGAGGCATCCATGCATGCTACCCCTGTTGTTTCCTGTCCATTTCCGTGGTGTTTCCATCATTTTCTGCGGTTTCCAGGTTTTCACCCAGCCTTCCCTAGGCAGAGCCTTGGTCCCCTGCAAAAATGCTCGAGTCTCCCATTGACTTCAATGGGGTTCGTTATTCGAAACGAGCACCCGAGCATCGGGAAAAGTTCGACTCGAATAAGCACCCGAGCATTTTAGTGCTCGCTCATCTCTAAACCACATCATTCCCTTATCAATGGAATAATAAAAAAAAAAAATCTGGGAATATATATTACATCCACCAGTCAAAATTTATATAAAGAGAACTATAAACCCTTACTAACTTCAATACCTCAAAAAATCCTCTCATATACAAAGATACAACTATCCTGGGCGGGCAGAATAGCCTTAGTGAAAATGTTTATTCTTCCATCTCTATTATATACATTCCGTACAATTGCCATTCCAATTAAAAATCCCTTTTTCTCTCAGCTACAAAATGAAATTTCTAAATTTATATGGACGAACAAAAAACAAACTCAGATATCATGACACAACATTGGAAATCGGGAGTTATGGGATTACCAAATATAAAAAACTACTACAAAGCAACACTATTAGACCAAACAAAACACTGGTGGCCAAATTCAGGAACGATTAAAAGACATTGGGTTTAAATAGAGGAATATAACCTACTATCTGATCCCATCACTATACTCAGATCAGTTGAATTACTAAAAAAACACCACAAATCCACGTTAAAGAGGACCTTTCACCACTCCTGACATGCCTGTTTTAATAGCTTCATGCATTCCCCATGTAATAACAAGTCTGGAACATCTATTCTTATGTCTGTATGTTGTGACATTCCTTTATGATTTGCCATAGAAGTTATGAATGAATTGCTATTTGTCTTCAGTAAGGGAACAGAGGGGAGGTAACAAGTTGGGGGGGGGTGTCCCTGCACAGTCTGAACATGGCAGCACTGATTGGCTAGAGTCAGTCTGTGCAGGTACACACCCCCAACTGGTCACCTCCCCTCTGTTCCTTTACTGAAGACAAATAGCAATTCATTCATAACTTCTAGTGCAAATAATAAAGGAATGGCACAACATACAGACATACGAATAGACGTTCCAAACTTGTTATTACATGGGGAATGCATGAAGCTATTAAAACGGGCATGTCAGGAGTGGTGAAAGGTCCTCTTTAAGTATAAAACCCACACAAACCACTTGGGAAAACTACGTCAAAAGTACCCTTTATCCAAACAAAATTAATCTACACCAATTACATATATCAAAACAATGTGTTCAGATATTAATCTTTCTAATTGGGGAAAAAAATGGAATTAAAAAAATCAAAGGCCTAATCGAACCAAATAACCAATATAAACTACACTCATTCACCCATTTAGCTTCCCAATACCATCTACCTAAAATAGATTTATATAAATACTTAAGAATCAGACACTTTCTCCCAATCCCCAATAAATAACCCAGTATTTCCAAAATCTAAATTTACATTCTTCTCTACTCAAAATACGTTAATGAAAGGTATCTCTAATTTCTATGCTGTAATCAACAACGAAAATACCCTGAAAAATAATTATTTACTACAATGGGAAAGCGATCTAGGAACAACTTACTCCTCTGAAGACTAGAAAACTGAGATCAACTGGACCAACGAAATCTCTAAAGGAATGCATCACTGTGAACTCTCAAGAAAAATACTAAATAATAAATAAAAAATGGCATCTAACATCGGTAAAACAAAATCATATGAACCCTAACTACTCTGATTTATGTTGGAAAAACTATGGAACTCAAGGAACCTATCTACATCTCTGGTGGACGTGCCCAAAAATTAAAGCGTTCTGGAAAACTGTATTTGAAAAACTTAAGATGCTTTACACGAACAACCAACCAACCAACCATCCCCAGACTTTTCTTATGCTTTCTAAGAAACCAACATATCCCAAAACACATTAAAACGGGGATCCCATATAATACTAGCCGCAAGAAGCCTCATAGCGCAAAAATGGAAAAGTCCAGAAATTCCGACTATCACAGAGGTTTGGACATCAGTCTCACATGCATACAGCATGGAAACTAAATTTGCATGGGACCAGCCAAGGATAGGGGCGGATGATGGGGGTATGGGGAAGGGAGGGAAACCCAGTGGGAGGGGAAGGGTGGTAGCGGAATGTTTTTTGTTTTTTTTTTTTTTTTACACAAGTAGATGTGCACAAAAGTAATGTTATGGAATATTAGGGGGATGAAGGAGAGAGGGAAGAGGGTTGCAATTATGGATGTTGTACAGAATTATTTACCGGCAGTTGTTGGTTTTGTAGAGACACATGGCACAGAATCTGTTAATTATGTAGCATATAAAAATTGGTGGTCACATGATTATCATTCTTTTTATTTAACTTATGCACGTGGGGTATCGGTTTTAATTCATAAAAGAGTTGATTGGGAGTTAGTAGATAAAGAGGGGAGATTCATTTTTTAGAGGGGAAATTGCACTGTGTTTTGGCATTTATTTATATACCACCCCCATATTCATCCGAGGTGTTTAATATTTTTTGGGAATATTTGGGTAAAAAAAGCGATTGTCCGGTATTTTTGTTAGGAGATATTAACAATGTAATGCACGAAGGTGAGGATAGGAAAAGGGATAAAGGTGAAAATAATGGGAAGGAGACTTCACCTAGTAGGTTGGTAAGAGAAATGGGTCTTGTTGACATATGGAGGGTGAGAAACCCAGGGGAAAAAAGCATTTTCCTGTTGGAACAAGACATGTAATACCAAATCACGCATAGATTTGGTCAATAAAAAAGCAACAGGGTTGGTAAAGAATATAGCATATAAAACAAGGTGTATTTCTGATCATGCTCCTCTTGTAATTGAAGTTGGAACAAGTGGTATCCAAAGAGTAAGAAGTTTGCAGATCAATCCTCAATGGTTACAAATGTTTTCAGTAGAGGAGGACATATCAAAGGAATTAAGAGAGACACTTGAGATGAATTGGGGTTCTGCACCCGATCTAATAGTTTGGGACATGTTGAAAGGAATAGTTAGGGGTTTGTTATTTGGTATGATTAGTAAAATTAAAAAGAATACAAGAAGGAAAGAGAACCAGCTGAGGGAAGAAGTAAATAAACTTGAAGAAGAACTCCTAGAAAGACCGGGGAAAGATGTCGAGAATAAGTGGAGGTTAGCTCAGTAAAAAATAAATGCATATTTGAAAGAGACTGCCAAAAAGAAAATATTTATACAGAACAAAGAGAGGCATCTTGGCACTGGATTGCCAAATAAGGGGGTAATGGCTATAATACAAAATCAAAGAAGGAAAAGTAATATAAATATAATCTTAAAAAAAGTACTGGGGAAAAAAATAGTAATCCAGTAGAAATAAAAGAAGAGTTTGTACAGAGCTTTAGGGAACTCTACAAAACGTAGAGGGATAATAGAGATGTGGGTTTAATGAAAAAGTATTTAGAATGAATAGAGTTACCCAGAATAACTGAAGAACAAAAAAGGGAATTGGACAGGCCTATAACATTAGATGAACTACAGGGAACCCTCGCCCAGATTAAAGGCAATTCAGCATCGGGCAAAGACGGCTTAGCTTATGAAATTTATAGAAAGTACTCTGGGATATTATTGCCAGCTTTGCTGAGGGTGCTGATTGATGCTAAAATAAAAGGACAATTACCCGAAACCATGAATGAAGCATTGATTATATTATTACAGAAGGCTGGCAAGGACCCTCAAGAGATTGGGTCGTATAGACCGATCTCATTGATAAACACCGACGCAAAGATATTCGCAAAGCTATTGGCTAATCGCCTGGTGAAAGTAATCAGAACTATTATAAATTAAGATCAAACTGGCTTTATGCCAGGGGGGAGTACCCAGCTGAATTTGAGTCGGTTGTTTGAGAACATGGCAGGTGTAGAAGGGGAGGGGTCTCACTCCATCCTGTCTATGGACGCAACTAAGGCGTTTGACAGGATGGAGTGGGACTTCCTATGGTTAACAATGGAAAAAAATGGGTTCGGCAGGGAATTCATACAGATAGTTCAGTTGCTGTATAAAAAACCCAAAGCATCATTGTTAATTAATGATGAAGAGTCAACCTCATTTGAGTTAAGCAGGGGAATGCGGCAGGGATCTCCTCTTTCCCCCCTCCTTTTTGCCCTAATTATGGAGCCACTTGCTGCCAAGATCAGGGCTGACCCAGAGTTGATAGGATTTGAGGCGAGGGGGGGGGTGGGAGACAGGATATCCCTGTACGCAGATGACGTTCTTGTTTATCTTAAGGAACCTGAGGAAAGTCTCCCAAAGGTAATGAGGTTGGTGGAAGAGTTTGGGAGGTACTCTGGTTTCCTAATTAACTGGGGAAAATCGGTGCTCCTCCCTTTAGGAAGAAAGATAAAATTTGAAGAAGAAAAGAATCTCAGTACTGGAGGAGCAGAGCTTTACATATTTGGGGATAGAAATAACAAAGTATTTGGCACAGTATAAAAGAAAAAAACATGGATCCACTGATAAAAGAAATTAAAAAAAAAAAGTGAAACCTGGAATACTGTAGATTACCCCTGTCTAAAGGGGATAAGATTACTCTTATTAAATCTGTAATTATGCCTAAACTCTTGTACTTGTATATGGCCTGCCCAATTTGGTTGGAAGAGAAACTCTTTAAAAAAAATTATTACAGCATTTAATGCCTTAATCTGGGGAAGGAGGAGGATCAGAATGAAACAAGACTTTCTTGTCCCTTAATGGGATAAGGAAGAAATAGCATTCCCCGATGTTAAGCTTTATTTTCTGGCAGCTAGGTTAAAATATTTGGCGGGCTGGAAGGAAAACCCCTACTTTTGTTGGCTCATTAAAAAATAGAGAGGTAATTATAAATCAGTATTGGAATTGTTAGAATCAGTGATAGTGTGTATAAACGCTTAATTAGCACACCCACATATGATTTGTATGGAGGATTTGGAGTAGTAAAATATAAACTGGCACAATATTCAGCTTGTAAGGGTGGTTTTAATGTGATAATATTGATCACAAGATGGCAGAAGTATTGCAGATAGTGTATTGTGTCAGTTGTTATAGAGAGTAATAAAAGAAGTAATAAAAAAAATGTAAAAAAATTATATTGTAAAAGTAAGTGTAGATAAAATAAAATAAAAACAATAAAACAATAGATAGTCCTCAGGATTTCCCAAATGAAAAATCCAATTACACTATCAAG
Organism: Rhinella marina; assembly: GCA_900303285.1. Taxonomy (NCBI): domain Eukaryota; kingdom Metazoa; phylum Chordata; class Amphibia; order Anura; family Bufonidae; genus Rhinella; species Rhinella marina. Next base: position 23,895 of record ONZH01009073.1, on the reverse strand, counting down.
AAATAGCAGATAAACGATATATATAACCTGAAGACTTCTGAGTAGTCAATGTCCAAAGGAATATCCTATACACGATATGTAAATACAGAAGACCTCTGGGTAATCAATGTCCACAGATGATGAAGGGGCATATACACTCTGTCCAGTGACAATAAAGAGATGAAACTTTGTGTGTGCCGCAGAGTAAAAAATAGTAAATAAATATCTGTATAAACCATAAAGTTATATGCAAAAAAATCAGTACTTCTTCTTTCTCTCAGCAGTAATGATAGTGGGTTAGAGGTAGTACTTTACCATCCTAGTAGAGAAACGCTGATCGGGTGAAGTCCGCTGACCGATTGAAGTCCTCTGTAGCCGGCTATGTCCGTGGTTCGTGCCGGTATCTCGCGCCTAACTCAGCATTCCACGTGGCGTCCCACGTGGACGCTGAGGCCGTTTTGGCGGTGGGGTGGATAAGCGCGGGACAGATGTTAGAGAGCGCGGTTAGAATTGCGGTCAGTGTTATGTAATGAACTTTCCAATCTCAGCGCTGCATGTTTGATCCAGTGGTAATACACTTGGGCAAAAATAAAGTCCTTAACTCTGGCCAGAGATTGAGAAATAAGAATAAAATCACAGTCTGCCACTAGTAACACCAGACGCGTTTCGGGGTACTCCCCATCCTCAGTGGTGTGGCAGAAAGCTTGTGTCTCCTCTATTTAAGGTGCTCAGGTGATGGGTTAATTGATGGCAGTTTGTTGTTTTCCATTAGCGATTAATGATTAACCCTTCGTGAGGGAAAAGGAATCAATTGTGCTCAAAATTAAGAAAGTGTAGAAATATAACTAATACAAAACATAATAAACCTTTATTAGACAAAAAATATGAAAATATATAAAAAATATATAAAAAATAATAAATAAAAAATAAGAATAAAAAATATAAAAAATGTTTAAATACAAGTCCTTAGAAAAAATTTTTTTCATATAAAACCTCCATGTAGAACTAAGATATATGTAGTTGAGAGATAATAAAAATTATAATATATGGGGGATCCAAGGTATATTTTTCTCCTTTGTTATTACTCCATTTATTTTGTCCTAACTTTTCAGCTTTGTTTTAAAGTTATATAGGGTATGGATGATATTGAGGGTAAAAAAATATTAATAATAATATATATATGAGGAAAGTATAAATATGGGTAATTGGTGGATATACATGCATTTATAGACTAATCCATAATATTCCCTAAAATTCAAAAACTTCATGAGTTATGCATAAAAAATTATAGAAGATTCATAAAAATACATAAAAAGTTTAAAAATTTTTTTTATAAGTAATTTATTCATAGGGGAAACAGAATGAACTACTTTTATTCCATTATATTGATAAAGTTTAAAGGTAAGTATATGTAGTGTGCGTTTATATCTATGTTTTGATATGTCTCTCTTTACTTTTTGACTATATTCCTTTTTTACTGTATTTTTGTTGTATTTTATACTGTACTTTTTTACTGTACGCCTTTCTTCGCATGTAGGTGGATGTGAAGTATGTGTTGAGGGCCACATCGGGAGAGGGGTCGGGGTGCTGGTTATTAAACAGCCTGACTCCGACACCTGTCCCGGCCTGGTCCCCAAGAAGTGATCGGCGGCCTCAAATAAAACCGAAGATTTCAAGTTCAGCGTTCAGACCTTCTGGTACCAGAGAATTGAAATTGAAAATGCGCCGTGATTCCAATCTGGACATCTGGGCGATGTGGTTGCCGCCCCTCCAAGATTTTGGTATCCTTTCTATGGCAGAGTATGTAAGTATGGTGGGATCCTGATTATGCACTTCCTTGAAGTGCTTTGATAATGTGTGTTGTTCGTAGCCTTTTTTGATATTGGATATATGTTCTGCCAGACGGGTTTTGAAGGCCCTTTTTGTTCTGCCTACGTATTGTTTTCCACAGGGGCATTGTAGTACGTAGATCACATCAGACGAGTTACACGTCAGGCATTCTCTAATTTGATGGACATAGGAGTTTGTAGTAGATCGAACCTCTAGTGTTTTTTTTGGAAATTTTGTGATTTTACAGTTGTTACATTGTCCACATCTATAAAAACCTTTCATTTTTAGCCAATTGCTGTGTTCATTGTATATTTTCTGCTTCTTCACTGTGGGTGCTACCTTTAGACCTAGATTAGGGTAGCACCCACAGTGAAGAAGCAGAAAATATACAATGAACACAGCAATTGGCTAAAAATGAAAGGTTTTTATAGATGTGGACAATGTAACAACTGTAAAATCACAAAATTTCCAAAAAAAACACTAGAGGTTCGATCTACTACAAACTCCTATGTCCATCAAATTAGAGAATGCCTGACGTGTAACTCGTCTGATGTGATCTACGTACTACAATGCCCCTGTGGAAAACAATACGTAGGCAGAACAAAAAGGGCCTTCAAAACCCGTCTGGCAGAACATATATCCAATATCAAAAAAGGCTACGAACAACACACATTATCAAAGCACTTCAAGGAAGTGCATAATCAGGATCCCACCATACTTACATACTCTGCCATAGAAAGGATACCAAAATCTTGGAGGGGCGGCAACCACATCGCCCAGATGTCCAGATTGGAATCACGGCGCATTTTCGATTTCAATTCTCTGGTACCAGAAGGTCTGAACGCTGAACTTGAAATCTTCAGTTTTATTTGAGGCCGCCGATCACTTCTTGGGGACCAGGCCGGGACAGGTGTCGGAGTCAGGCTGTTTAATAACCAGCACCCCGACCCCTCTCCCGATGTGGCCCTCAACACATACTTCACATCCACCTACATGCGAAGAAAGGCGTACAGTAAAAAAGTACAGTATAAAATACAACAAAAATACAGTAAAAAAGGAATATAGTCAAAAAGTAAAGAGAGACATATCAAAACATAGATATAAACGCACACTACATATACTTACCTTTAAACTTTATCAATATAATGGAATAAAAGTAGTTCATTCTGTTTCCCCTATGAATAAATTACTTATAAAAAAATTTTTTAAACTTTTTATTTATTTTTATGAATCTTCTATAATTTTTTATGCATAACTCATGAAGTTTTTGAATTTTAGGGAATATTATGGATTAGTCTATAAATGCATGTATATCCACCAATTACCCATATTTATACTTTCCTCATATATATATTATTATTAATATTTTTTTACCCTCAATATCATCCATACCCTATATAACTTCAAAACAAAGCTGAAAAGTTAGGACAAAATAAATGGAGTAATAACAAAGGAGAAAAATATACCTTGGATCCCCCATATATTATAATTTTTATTATCTCTCAACTACATATATCTTAGTTCTACATGGAGGTTTTATATGAAAAATTTTTTTCTAAGGACTTGTATTTAAACATTTTTTATATTTTTTATTCTTATTTTTTATTATTTTTATTATTTTTATATTTTTTATATATTTTCATATTTTTTGTCTAATAAAGGTTTATTATGTTTTGTATTAGTTATATTTCTACACTTTCTTAATTTTGAGCACAATTGATTCCTTTTCCCTCACGAAGGGTTAATCATTAATCGCTAATGGAAAACAACAAACTGCCATCAATTAACCCATCACCTGAGCACCTTAAATAGAGGAGACACAAGCTTTCTGCCACACCACTGAGGAAGGGGAGTACCCCGAAACGCGTCTGGTGTTACTAGTGGCAGACTGTGATTTTATTCTAATTATTTCTCAATCTCTGGCCAGAGTTAAGGACTTTATTTTTGCCCAAGTGTATTACCACTGGATCAAACATGCAGCGCTGAGATTGGAAAGTTCATTACATAACACTGACCGCAATTCTAACCGCGCTCTCTAACATCTGTCCCGCGCTTATCCACCCCACCGCCAAAACGGCCTCAGCGTCCACGTGGGATGCCACGTGGAATGCTGAGTTAGGCGCGAGATACCGGCACGAACCACGGACATAGCCGGCTACAGAGGACTTCAATCGGTCAGCGGACTTCACCCGTTCAGCGTTTCTCTACTAGGATGGTAAAGTACTACCTCTAACCCACTATCATTACTGCTGAGAGAAAGAAGAAGTACTGATTTTTTTGCATATAACTTTATGGTTTATACAGATATTTATTTACTATTTTTTACTCTGCGGCACACACAAAGTTTCATCTCTTTATTGTCACTGGACAGAGTGTATATGCCCCTTCATCATCTGTGGACATTGATTACCCAGAGGTCTTCTGTATTTACATATCGTGTATAGGATATTCCTTTGGACATTGACTACTCAGAAGTCTTCAGGTTATATATATCGTTTATCTGCTATTTCTTGATAGTGTAATTGGATTTTTCATTTGGGAAATCCTGAGGACTATCTATTGTTTTATTGTTTTTATTTTATTTTATCTACACTTACTTTTACAATATAATTTTTTTACATTTTTTTATTACTTCTTTTATTACTCTCTATAACAACTGACACAATACACTATCTGCAATACTTCTGCCATCTTGTGATCAATATTATCACATTGAAACCACCCTTACAAGCTGAATATTGTGCCAGTTTATATTTTACTACTCCAAATCCTCCATACAAATCATATGTGGGTGTGCTAATTAAGCGTTTATACACATTATCATTGACTCTTTAAACAGACGGTGCGGGTGTACCGTCAATTAAGCACCCCTTGATCTATTAGTTGGGCTGGTGAGCTGCTACTTTTCTATAATTGTTAGAATCAGGCCAGATAAGTATAAATAGGACAGTAAATTCAATTGAAGGAAGTATAGCGAGAACGTGGAAATGGTTAAAAGAAGGGACAGGAGAAGATAATTGGCTTGAGATCACACCCCTATGGTATAACAAAGATGATGGTTGTATGAGATAGGTTGCTTGAAACAACTTTGGTGTCAAGGGATAGATAAAATATCTGATGTTTGGCAAGAAGGTGAAAAGCTTAAATGGGAGGAGCTCAGTGAGAGATTTAATATCCCACAAAAGGCGTGGTTTGAATATTGTCAACTTAAAAGTTCTATGAAGGGAATGGGAGAACGTAGAATTATAAAAACAGACAATGCCTTATTGAAATATTAAAGTTGATAATAAAAGGAGATCGAAAGAAGAAACTTTTTACTTTAATATATAGTAACATAGTTTGTAAGGCCGAAAAAAGACATCTGTCCACCCAGTTCAGCCTGTTTGCCTACAAGTTGATCCAGAGGAAGGCAAAAAAACCCCTGTGAGGTTGAAGCCAATTTTCCTCACTTTAGGGGGAAAAATTCCTTCCCGACTCCAATCAGGCAATCAGAATAACTCCCTGGATCAATGACCCCTCTCTAGTAACTATAACCTGTAATATTATTACCCTCCAGAAATACATCCAGGCCTTTCTTGAACTCTTTTAGTGAACTTACCATCACCACCTCCTCAGGCAGAGAGTTCCACAGTCTCACTGCTCTTACCGTAAAGAATCCTCTTCTATGTTTATGTACAAACCTTCTTTCCTCCAGACGCAGAGGATGTCCCCTCGTCACAGTCCTCGGGATAAATAGATGATGGGAGAGATCTCTGTACTGACCCCTGATATATTTATACATAGTTATTAGATCTCCCCTCAGTTGTCTTTTTTCTGAAGTGAATAACCCTAATTTTGATAATTTTTCTGGGTACTGTAGTCCACCCATTCCAGTTATTACTTTAGTTGCCCTCCTCTGAACCCTCTCCAGCTCTGCTATGTCTGCCTTGTTCACAGGAGCCCAGAACTGTACACAGTACATGTGTGGTCTGACTAGTGATTTGTAAAGTGGCAGGACTATTCTCATCACGGGCATCTATGCCCCTTTTGATACAACCCATTATCTTATTGGCCTTGGCAGCAGCTGTCTGGCACTGGCTTCTACAGCTTAGTTTGCTGTTCACTAAAATTCCTAGGTCCTTTTCCATGTAAGAGTTACCCAATGCTTTACCATTTAGTATGTACTGGTGACTTGAATTATTCCTTCCCATATGCATAACCTTACATTTGTCAGTGTTAAACCTCATATGCCACTTTTCTGACCAAGCCTCCAGTCTATCCAGATCCTGCTGTAGCAGTGCACTGTCCTCCTCTGTGTTAATTACTTTACACAGTTTAGTGTCATCTGCAAAAATTGATATTTTACTATGCAAACCTTCTACAATATCATTAATAAATATATTAAAGAGAATAGGACCCAATACAGACCCCTGTGGTACCCCACTAGTGACAGTGACCCAATCTGAGTATCTACCGTTAAAAACCACCCTCTGTTTTCTATCACTGAGCCAGTTACTTACCCACATACAGACATTTTCTCCCAGGCCAAGCATTCTCATTTTGTATACTAACCTTTTATGTGGTACCGTGTCAAACGCTTTGGAGAAGTCCAAATATACGACATCCATTGAGTTGCCGCGGTCAAGTCTAGAACTTACCTCCTCATAGAAACTGATTAAATTGGTTTGACATGACCGATCCCTCATGAAGCCAAGCTGATATGGAGTTATTTGCTTATTTTCATTGAGGTACTCCAAGATAGCATCTCTCAGAAAACCTTCAAACAGTTTACCCACGACAGATGTTAAACTTACCGGCCTATAGTTCCCGGGCTCTGTTTTTGGACCCTTTTTGAATATTGGCACCACATTTGGTATCCGCCAATCCTGTGGAACACTCCCTGTTAGTATAGAGTCCTTAAATATCAGAAATAAGGGTCTGGCTATGACATTACTTAATTCTCTTAGGAAACGGGGGTGTATGCCACCTGGTCAACTCCCGCCTCATTACTATGTAAGGGGCCGACGCCTTCAGGTTTATACTTTTTGCCATTTATATAATTAAAGAACATTTTAGGGTTAGTTTTACTCTCTTTGGCGATTAATCTCTCGGTCTCTAGTTTGGCTGCTTTTATTTGTCTTTTAGATATTCTATTTTTTTCCTTAGTTTTTCAATGCTTCCTCGCCACCCTCCTGTTTTAGTGATTTCAATGCTTTCTTTTTGTCATTTATTTCTTTCTTTACAGTTCTATTTATCCACATTGTTTTTTTCTTGTTCCTTAACCTTTTATTCCCATAAGGTATGTACGTCTCACAATTGGATATTAGGATGCTTTAAAAAATATCCCATTTTGTGGCTGTATTTTTTTTTTGAGGACTTGTCCCAGTTAGTTAGGCCTATTGCCTCTGTTAGTTGGCTAAATTTTGCTTTTTTGAAGTTTGGTATTTTTGTTTCTCCCTGAAGAAACGCTCTTTTGAATGACAATTGGAAGGTTATTATTTTATGGTCACTATTTCCCAGGTGTCCCCCAACCTGCACATCTGTTCTGTCAGGTCTATTGGTTAATACTAAGTCCAGTATGGCCGTCCCTCTAGTCGGGTCCTGAACCATTTGGGAAAGGTAATTGTCTTTGGTTATTGCCAAGAACCTGTTTCCTTTATGAGATATACAGGTTTCAGTTTCCCAGTCTATATCTGGGTCGTTGAAGTCCCCCATAATAACGACCTCATTATGATTTGCTGCCTCGTCTATTTCGCTTAGTAGTTTTTCTGTGGACTCTGGTATATTGGGGGGTTTATAATAAACTGCTATTAGTATTTTATTACTGTTTTTGGCTCCATTTATTTTTACCCACAGTGACTCCACATCTTCATGTCCCTTGCTTATATCTTCCCGGAGTGTGAGCTTTAGACAGGACTTTACATAAAGGCAGACCCCCCCCCTTTACGGTTTTGGCGATACTTTCTAAACAGACTGTAACCCTGTACATTAACTGCTCAATCATAGCTATCATCCAGCCATGTCTCAGTTACTCCCACTATGTCATAGTCCTCCTCATACATCACTAATTTCAGTTCACCAGTTTTATTAGTTAGGCTTCTGGCATTAGTGTACATACAGTTAAGAGGTTTATGTATATTTTTTCCCCTACACCTTTCCTTCTGAACTGTTCTAGTTCCTCCTTTCATTCCTCCCCCAGTGCTATTACTTTGCCCCAGGTCTCTATCTGCACCATCTTCCCCTCCTATAATATAGTTTCCCTTCCCCCCAGTCCCTAGTTTAACCCCTTAATGACCGGGCCATTTTGCACCTTCGTGATTAGGCTTATTTTTGAAAATCTGACAAGTGTCACTCTATGTGGTAATAACTTTGGAACACTTTTACTTATCCAAGCCACTTACTTATGTTTTCTCGTGACACATTGTACTTCACGACAGTCATAAATTTGAGTCAATATATGTCACCTTTATTTATGAACAAATCCTAACTTTACCGAAAAACTTTTTTGAAAAATTCACAATTTTCAAATTTTAATTTCTCTGCTTTTAAAATTGAAAGTGATACCTCATAAAATATTTGTTATTTAACATTCCCCATATGTCTACTTTATGTTTGCATCATTTTGTAAATGTCATTTTATTTTTTTTGGGACATTAGAAGGCTTAGAATTTTAGAGGCAATTCTTAAAATTTTTAAGAAAATTTCCAAAACCCACTTTTTAAGGACCAGTTCAGGTCTGAAGTCACTTTGTGGGGCTTACATAGTAGAACCTCCCCATAAATGATCCCATTTTGGAAACTACACCCCTCAAGTTACTTAACACTGATTTTATAAACTTTGTTAACCCTTTAGGTATTCCACAAGAATTAAAGGAAAATGGAGATGAAATTTCAAAATTTCACTTTTTTGGCAGATTTTCCATTTTAGTCCATTTTTACTTTAACACATCTAAGGTTAACTGCCAAACAAAACTCAAATATTTATTACCCTGATTCTGCGGTTTACAGAAACACCACACATGTGGTGGTAAACTGCTGTATGGACACACGGCAGGGCGCAGAAGCAAAGGGGCGCCGTATGTTTTTTGGAAGGCAGATTTTGCTGGACTGGTTTTTAGACACCATGTCCCATTTGAAGCCCCCCAGATGCACCCTATAGTACAAACAATCAAAAAGTGACCCCATTTTGGAAACTAAGGGATAAGATGACAGTTTTATTGGTACTATTTTGGGGTACATATGATTTTTAATCGCTCTATATTATTTTTTTTGGGATGCAAGGTAACCGAAGAATGGATGTTTTGGCACTGTATTTATTTATTTTTTTATCATGTTCATCTGACAGGTTAGATCATGTGTAGAGATGAGCCTGCTCCCCTGCGGGCATTGCGGATCTGTCCTCAGCTGCATGTAAGTCAATGGGGACGGATTGCTTGGTATGACACTCATACTGTAAGAAATTCTGATTATATATATATAACTATAAATAAATATAGAAATATATAATCCCCACCCTCTTACTGGGTTAGATTCGTAGTTTAGGTGCAATAAATGAGAAACACGAGCGAGTGTATAAAAACGGGTATATTGTATACTGAGAAATGTAGTTTATGAAGCCGTTAATGAACTGATATGGGACAAATGAAGGGTACAGAAAGAAATACTATATATTAATACAATACAATGAACACAAACTTCAATATTACAGTTATAAAATATTACACATAACCAATAATATACCAATATAGTTACCACACCCGGCCTCTTTGCCCACTGCTTCTCCTCAGTCCCCAGCCTCCTGCCCACAGCTTCTCCTTCCTGTCTTCCTCCTGTGTGTCCCTCCTGTGTGTTCCTCTTGTGTCTTCCTCCCCTACTTCCTGTCCAACCCCTATTATTATACCCCAATCTGGTCTACTCTCCACCAATGAGCAGTTGCCCAGTCTTGTTCCTGATCAGGAAATCTTAGGTTCTCGCATTCTCAAATGAAGGCAGTTGCTCACAATGGACATCCTGACTCTATTATCAGGTTGGAGACATCCTCATTTGCAACCAATAACGAGAAAACAGCTGTCCTCACCCCTAGTTTAGCATATGTAAGAAAACACCAGACTGTGAGTCCCTTGAAGCAACGCCACATGTAAACAGTGTACCCATGCATACTGATGAGCCCATGGACGCCATTTTGACTCAATATGCAGGCAGCCATTTTCCAGGCCTATATTTCTTACATATGGACTGAAAGTCAGTGGGGAGGGATCCGTTTGGTATGAGTTTTGTGTAGGGGCTCATTTTTTGCAGGAACAGTTGAAATTTTTATTGGTACCATTTTTGGGTACATATGATTATGATTATTCATTATTACACTTTTTGGGGCAAGGTGACCTAAAAATTGGTAATTTTGGCACAGCTTTTATTTATTCATTTTTACTGTGTTCACCTGAGGGGTTAGGTCATGTGAGATTTTTGTAGAGCCGGTTGTTATGGACATGCTGAGACATACCATTTATACTTTTTTTATTTATTTAAGTTTTTCACAATAATATCATTTTTGAAACAAAAAAAAATCATGTTTTAGTATCTCCATAGTGTGAGAGCTGTAGTTTTTATATTTTTTTAAGCGATTGTCTCATGTAGGGGCTATTTTTTTGCGGGATGAGATGACGGTTAGATTGGTACTATTTTGGGGGGCATACGCCTTTTTGATCGCTTGGTATTACGCTTTTTGTGATGTAAGGTGACAAAAAATGGCTTTTTTGACATAGAAAAAAATAAAATAAAAACTGTGTTCATCTGAGGGGTAAGGTCAGGTGAGATTTTTGTAGAGCAGGTTGTTACGGACGTGGCGATACCTAACATGTATAATTTTTTTATTTAAGTTTTTCACAATAATATTTTTGAAACAAAAAAAAAATCCTGTTTTAGTGTCTCCATAGTGTGAGAGCTGTAGTTTTTATATTTTTTAAGCGATTGTCTCAGGTAGGGGCTAATTTTTTGCGTGATAAGATGACGGTTAGATTGGTACTTTTTGGGGGGAATACGCCTTTTTGATCGCTTGGTATTACGATTTATGTGATGTAAGGTGACAAAAGATGGCTTTTTTGACAGTTTGTTTTTTTTTTTACTGTGTTCATCTGAGGGGTTAGGTCATTTGAGTAGGGTTGTCATGATACCAAAATTTTGATTCGGTTTCGATACCATAAAAAAATCGCGATATTCGATACCACGTGGAAAAATAATAACACCAAAAAAAGCCGTGTGCATTACGCATTTTATAAAACGTCTAGCCCATAATAGAACAATTCTATCCTATTTTTTTGGGGGGGACAAGGTGACTAAAAAAATGCTGAATCGTGCGTTTTTTAATTTATTTTTTCTGTTATGGCTTTGACTGCATAGGAGATATTTTTTAATATTTTAATTTTTGGGACATGGCGATACCTAATATGTTTATTTATTTATTGTTTATATATCTTATATGTAAAATTGGGAAGGGGGAATTTAAACTTGTTTTGGTGTTTGTTTGTTTTTTATTTAATTTTTTTTACTTAAATTTCCTATAAGCCCCCTTAGGGGCTAGAACCCCTGTCCTATCCACCGTAATAGAGCTCTATTAGGGTGCATAGGGCTTACACTCTCCCTGCTTCCCTATGCTTTGTGCACAGGGCAGCAGGGAGCTTACCATGGCAGCCAGGACTTCAGTAGCGTCCTGGTTGCCATGGTAACCGATCGGAGCCCCGCAATTACACTGCTGGGGCTCCAATCGGAATCTCCACTGCCACCAGGGAAGAGGGGGGGCGCCTGTGGCCACTGCCACCAATGATTTAATACTGGGGAGTTGGGGGTGGATGGAGGAGGGCGCACTGCGCCACCAATGAACATTACTATCATTTATATAAATACAGGAGCAGGTGCCGGCACAGGATCACATAGCCGGCACCCGACCTGTCAGAAAGGGAGCTGCGATACGCCGCAGTTAACCCCTCAGGTGCCGCACCCCTCATGGTTTCATAGCTCATCAGACCATTCAAACCAGCTAGGAGTAAGTATTGGGATCCATGAACATACTGACTTTTCCTTGATAGATCAAAAATCTGACTCTGGAGGACGCTTTCTCTTAGTGAAAGGGAAAATAAGTTCCCAATTATTTACGCTAGTCAACATATACGCCCCCAATACAGCACACTGGACTTGGTTTGAGGACATTTGGCCTCAAATAGGAATTTAGTGAAGGCCTAATGATTGTAGCTGGTGATTTTAACATCTCGCTCAACCCTCTCCTAGACACATCAACAGGAAAATCGACGATCCCCAAGAAAACTCTGAATAGCATAAAAAAAGGTCTATATAAAAGCGCGTTAATAGATGTTTGGCGATCCCTAAACCCAGACTCAAAAGATTATACTCACTACTATTCTCCACACAATAGTCACCATAGATTAGACTATATATTTCTCCCAGCTACCTCAATTCACCTAGTAACAGAAGCCCAAATAGGCTCTATGGTCCACTCTGATCACTCCCCCGTGTTTGTTTCAGTTAAAATACCAAATTCCTGTGCTAAGCAATTTGTATGGCGGTTGAATGAAACCTTGATAACCTGACAGTCAGAGATAAAATAGAAAAAAGACTGATTGAATATTTCTCCATTAATACATCAGCAGATACTGCCCCTCATATGATTTGGGAGGCACATAAATCAGTAATCCAAGGAGAGTTTATCTCTGTAGCCGCACACTTAAATAAAAGCAGGAAAGCGAAAATTGCTGAGTTATATGGAAAAATATCCAAATTAGAACGGATGCATAAACGCACACGCAACAAGCAGCACCTAGCAGATCTCACGACAGCTAGGAACGACCTTAAAGAGATTTTAAACACTCAATCTGCCAAAATATACTTATCCTTAAAACATAAGTTTTTCGCGCATGGAAATAAGCGTACTAAATTTATGCTAGCATTATTGAAACAACGCAAGTCCCGAATCACAGCTATTTTACAAGAAGATAAATCGCTGAGCACAGATGACCCCAAAATTGCGGCCGCCTTTCAACATTTCTACTCTGAATTGTGTAACTTAAATATATCTGACCCTGAAGAGGTTAAATCCAAAAAGCTTCTTGCCACACAAGAGTTCCTAGACAAACTTCATCTACCAACCATTACATCTGATCAAGCCAATGGGCTTTGTGCCCCCATCTCTACACAAGAGATTACCACAACACTGAAGCAAATAGCTAAGGGTAAATCACCTGGACCAGATGGATTGCCACTGTTGTACTATTCCACCTTTAAAGACATTCTGTTACCTAATATGCTTCAAACCCTTAACACTGCCTTATCTGGCACCTCGTTCCCACCCCAGTCCTTAAACGCCCACATTACGCTGATACATAAACCCCAAAAGGATTCAGCAAAATTTAAAAATATTTGCCAGAATACTGTCCTCCAGAATAAAACCATTACTAGCAGACCTAATACATCCTGATCAGACAAGATTCATCCCCGGTAGAGAAGGCAAAGACAATACTTATAAAGTTTTTTTAAATTCTATCGCTGTGGTGAAGAAAAGGAACAGCTCTATCGTTTTACTAGGCACAGATGCTGAAAAAGCATTTGACAGAGTATCATGGCCTTTTATCAAACATGCTATGCTCAAGTTTGGTTTTCCTCTCTCCTTCGTCAGAGCGATATTCACTATGAATGAGGCCCCGAGCGCTAACATTAAGGTTAATGATATCCTCTCAAAACAAGTTAAAATTAATAATGGAACTAGACAGGGCTGCCCCCTATTTCCAACACCCTGATATACGTGGACTTTCATGTAAAGGACTAGAATTTAAACAGGCTGCCTATGTAGACTACCTATTACTGATATCTAATCCCAAACAAGCCTTTCCTGCTATTGGTGAAATATTCAATAGTTTGGGGTATATTTCTAATTTCAAAATAAATATCTCAAAATCCCAAGCCATGGGAATAAATTTATCATCTAAAAAGCTTAAAGAGTTACAATCCGAATCCTCATTCTCATGGACGTCTACTTCTGTAAGATTTCTAGGAATCAACATCTCCCCAGATCCTAAAAAACTAATTAAACTACCTCCCCCTATTAAAATCCATACCAGATACTTTGAACACCTGGTCTCCAAAATTTTTATCATGGCTAGGTCGCAAGAGTATGTTCACCTCTCTAATAATCCCAAAAAGTATTTACTTATTAGAAGTTCTACCTATAAACCTCCCTCGCAGCTTCTTTGATTCTGTACTCAAAATTAGCTCCTCTTATATTTGGGGCACACTGAAACCCAGGTTATCAAGTAGAATCCTGATGCTCCCCTTTGGTAAAGATGGAATTGGTCTCTCTTCTATATCACGTTATTATAGAGCGGTTTATCTCAGTAGGATAATTGATTGGATTAGATACCCACACCCAGGGCTGTGGAGTCGGTAAGCCAAAGCCCCGACTCCGACTCCCGACTCCGACTCCGACTCCTACTCCCTCATACATGGAGCATGTTTAAGTGATAACTTTAAACAAATTTGCATAAAATCAATAGTACAGATAAGTCATGACAAAAACAGTTTGTAATCTATAAGGCTTCTCTGGGTACAGCTCACTAAGGGCCTGATCAGAGGTGTAGCTAGAGGTTCAGCACATGGGGGGGCGAAACATACTTGAGTGGGCCCCCCACTTATTGGCTTCCCAAACGCACGTTTCCAACTTCACAGGCACATACTACTAGTTGTGGTTATAATACTGTATTAGCAAGATGACTATATAAACTGCTAGATCCAGGGGCGTAGCTATAGGGGGTGCAGAGGTAGCAGTCGCTACCGGGCCCAGGAGCCTGAGGGGGCCCAAAGACCCTTGGACCACATAAGAAGACACACAGAGCACTGAGGGAAAGGGGGCCCAAGCTGAACTCTTGCACCAGGGCCCATGAGCCTTTAGCTACGCCCCTGGCTAGATCATCTATGCTGTTAAGTACAGTACAATAGACTTTCTACATACCCTACTCTAAATACTCTACCACATAATGCAGTAAAATATAGTATTAATAGGAGTAAAAAAGGGGACTCCTATGTTAAAGGAAATCTGTCCCCAGCTTTTACATCACTAAACTAACAGTCCCTTGCCCCCATCAGACCACAGATCGGCTTAATGAGCCCCCATCAGACCTCAGATCGGCTTAATGTGCCCCCATCAGACCTCAGATCAGCGTACTGTGCCCCCATCAGACCTCAGATCAGCAGAATGTGCCCCCATCAGACCTCAGATCAGCAGAATGTGCGCCCATCAGACCTCAGATTAGTGTATTGTGCCCCCATCAGACCTCAGATCAGCAGAATGTGCCCCCATCAGACCTCAGATCAGCTGAATGTGCCCCCATCAGACCTCAGATCAGCTGAATGTGCCCCCATCAGACCTCAGATCAGCAGAATGTACCCCCATCAGACCTCAGATCAATAGAATGTGCCCCCATCAGACCTCAGATCAGCAGAATGTTCCCCCATCAGACCTCAGATCGGCTTAATCTGCCCCCATCAGACCTCAGATAGGCTTAATGTGCCCCCATCAGACCTCAGATCAGCGTATTGTGCCCCCATCAGACCTCAGATCGGCTTAATGTGCCCCCATCAGACCTCAGATCAGCAGAATGTGCCCCCATCAGACCTCAGATCGGCTTAATGTGCCCCCATCAGACCTCAGATCAGCAGAATGTGCCCCCATCAGACCTCAGATCAGCAGAATGTGCCCCCATCAGACCTCAGATCAGCAGAATGTGCCCCCATCAGACCTCAGATCAGCAGAATGTGCCCCCATCAGACCTCAGATCAGCGTAATGTGCCCCCATCAGACCTCAGATCAGCAGAATGTACCCCCATCAGACCTCAGATCAGCAGAATGTACCCCCATCAGACCACAGATCAGCAGAATGTGCCCCCATCAGACCTCAGATCGGCTTAATGTGCCCCCATCAGACTCCATAATGGAAGCGCTCACTTGTATTCGCCTGATTGTACTAAGGCCATCCCTGCTGGGCCCCCCCAGAAGTATTGGGCCCGGAGCATCGCCTCCCCTGACCTCCCCCCCAGTAGCTACGCCTCTGGGCCTGATGTATGAAAACTGTCTAGGTCTAAAACTTTTTTGTTGCCCATAGCAACCAATCAGAGCTCCCCTTTCATTTCTCCAGAGCACTATATGAAATGAAAGGGGAGCTCTGATTGGTTGCTATGGACAACAAAGAAACTTCTACACCTAGACAGTTTTCATACATAAGGCTCTAGGTGTTTTACATCAGCAGATAGAAGCCATGAGAGCAGCTAACCTCTCCACACATGAGCTCAGAGGAAACATAAAGCAGAGAGAACATGCACTGGACATAAAGGGCAGTACACAGTCATCTCAAATAAAAGCCTAAATCCTTAGATCAGGAATAGAACAGACATTTATAGGACATTTCATCATTTCACAAATTCTTATAAAAATATATTCAGCACTGAACTAAATTCATTATATATTTTAGGAGTCGGAGTCGGTCCATTTTATACCGACTCCGACTCCACCAAAATGGTGACCGACTCCGACTCCACAGCCCTGCCCACACCATAAGCAATGGATTCTACTGGAGAACAACTTAACTGAATATCCCTTAAGAGGTCTAGTATTCTCAAATCCACCTGATACCCCCCCCCAAAGTTCAAAAGAGAGCACTTTAGTATCAGCGACACTGAAAGTTTGGAGTGCACCAGAGGTTAGAGAGGCTTGCTCTAACTTCCCTAGCCCGCTTTTAACTCTAGGAGACTGTCTGCTTTCTTCAAAAAGTGGTTATTCTGCATTACCCTCCTCGATTCGCAATTCCGTAATCCCGATTGAGGAGCTCCTA
This sequence comes from Rhinella marina, assembly GCA_900303285.1. Lineage (NCBI taxonomy): Eukaryota > Metazoa > Chordata > Amphibia > Anura > Bufonidae > Rhinella > Rhinella marina. Next base: position 7,220 of record ONZH01009073.1, on the reverse strand, counting down.
GATAGTGAGGGTGCTTTCCTAGATCTTCCATCAATAAAAGCTAAGTTATATTCATTTGACCTCAACCCCTTACAATATGAGTATATAAGATCCTCAATTAAAACTATTATATCCAAAGATAATAGGCCATCCACGCTCTCATGGTTTGAAAAACTTATTTCTCAGTCCCAACTGTTGTGGAATACCACTCAGAAGACGCTTTCTTAAGGAAGAATAAGGTTTATTGCGGCTAGCCGGGAGCATTAACAGCTTCAACCGCACAAAGGAAAATGCTCAAAGGGGGAGAGGCCCACACTCGTCTTATACATACCCATTCTAAACCATACATACATGTCTTATCCTTATTGGTTAAGTCAAACTCTCTCTGCACCCCATTGGACATATCCATGCATGGACAACGAGTGCTTTCTCAATGTTCATCCTAGCCAATATCTGGTATCCATTATCAATACTTTCTTTGTCCTGTCCAGTCTATAGCCCCTCACCCAAGTGAGTGCTACCCCCACCTTAGGAATGTGTACACACACATAAGATTTGAGAATGTAGTGTCTGGCATAATCAGGCAGCATTATACTATATTTTTCAATATTTTCCTTCATTCCCCCCTGTTGTTGGTTTCCCCAACACACACAGATACTGACATTTATACCACACACACAATGTCTCTCGCATTCTGCATTTCAATACATGCTGTCTTTCTCATCCAATGAACAAAGTTCACACTCTGGATCCTTGGCTTCCTCTGTAGGAACAGGTGCGTAGGCGAGCATCATGGTGGCTTTCAAGAATAGTCTTTTGCAGCATAAAAATAACAGGCATTCCAGACACAATAACAATACTGGAGCATATACAAGCATGACAGTCCTCAGTTATGGCAAGAACCCAGATAGAAGATTCATAGACCACCCTGAGAACCAGTCACCTATAACTCCACCCTCGTCTATCTCAGACCTCTGAGCTTCTCCTTAATGACATTCAAGGCCTCGTCTGATGAACCTTAATACTTTGTACCTGTTTTCTAGATCCATGTCACATTTGCTGCTGCTTCTACACCAGGAGTCGGCCAACTGAGAAAAAAGATTCCGGCCTTTGAAAAGATTTTAGCCATTTAGAGTATGGACTCTTAGTTCACACATGCTCACCTGGAACCCACACATGTTTAGGGATTACCAATAAGGGGTGGATTGATTTAACTATTGCACACACCTAACCAGTCTCCAAGGAGTCTGGTATACACCAAACTACCACATTACCAATATACATCCATCAGTACAGCAGTCCCTTGACACAAATATTTCTCATATTTGACCAACTAACATTGTGTGTTTGTTCCTAACCTTAGTCCATTCCCATCATTAGAATAACAGACATTAAATTCCCTCTTGTTTATGATTTGAGACCTTTCTCTTCTTGATCTTCACCCCATGTTGATAATGCGACAAAATCTCTCCATACTTTTTACACAGGTCACTGTTTACCAAACTGGAGTCGAAAGTGAAGTTCCAAAGAGTCTGGCCTGCACAACCACAATACTTCCAAGAAACCTACTGATCTCCCTAATTTATATGCAACTAAACCTGAAAATACATGTTGTATGGACATCATCACAATCAGTAACACTAATAAGCCTAACCTCCACTTATTTACATTGTACAATATAACATTCCAACAATATGGTGTCATCAGCTCCTCCTCAGTAACAGGGATAAAAAACATAACATTGGAATGATTTGTATATATCAAAATCAAATTAATCATTTTTACAGTTGCCATACGATGATTAATAAATGTATTATCCCAAAAGTCCTTTAATAAGTCCAATAAGCTGCACAATGCAGAGACTGAAGACTCTCCTGGTGTGGTTTCTTTAGTTACAGATGTATTCGGAATGGTCGGTCTGTCTCCAGGTGGTTTCTCCTTCAAACACTTCACTAATTTTGAAGTGTTCCAATCAGTGATTCAAACTTTTCCTTAGGTCTCTTAACACATGCCCAATCATCAATGCTCACAGGGTTTTTGGAAAGGTAAAGCCACTGAATACAGATTTAGAAGGGAATCACACAGTTACAGTATCTACAGCAATCATTTGGTTTTGTAGGACTCCCATACAGATGTCACACTAGCAGCTTGTCTCCACTGCTCCTTTCTAAAAGAACTATAACTTCTAAACTGTATTACAGATCTCCACTTTGGTGTCTCTGATCCTTATGGGTCAAAAGCCACAGACCATAGCTATACGTTGTGAGATCAATAATACAGTATCTTGGCCTGTTGGAGATCATATAACCCTATCTAGAGCTGGGCGATATGGCCAAAAAAAAAAAAATCTCAATTTTTTTTTTTTTTTTTTACATTTTGGACGATTCACGATTTAAATCTCGATTTTCTTATGTTATTAAAAATATAAAAAAAGCCTACTGTGCCCCCATCAGACCTCACATCAGCCCACTGTGCCCCCACCAGACCTCACATAAGCCCACTATGCGCCCATCAGACCTCAGATCAGCCCACTGTGCTCTCATCAGACCTCAGATCAGCCCATTGTGCCCCATCAGACCCCACATCAGCCCATTGGGCCCCATCAGACCCACATCAGCCCATTGTGCCCCATCAGACCCCACATCAGCCCCATTGTGCCCCATCAGACCCCACATCAGCCCGTTGTGCCCCATCAGACCCCACATCAGCCCGTTGTGCCCATCAGACCCCACATCAGCCCGTTGTGCCCATCAGACCCCCCAGCCCGTTGTGCCCATCAGACCCCCATCAGCCCGTTTGTGCCCCATCAGACCCCACATCAGCCCGTTGTGCCCCATCAGACCCCACATCAGCCCGTTGTGCCCCATCAGACCCCACATCAGCCCGTTGGTGCCCCCATCAGACCCCACATCAGCCCGTTGTGCCCCATCAGACCCCACATCAGCCCGTTGTGCCCCATCAGACCCCACATCAGCCCGTTGTGCCCCATCAGACCCCACATCAGCCCTTGTGCCCCATCAGACCCCACATCAGCCGTTGTGCCCCATCAGACCCACATCAGCCCGTTGTGCCCCATCAGACCCCACATCAGCCGTTGTGCCCCATCAGACCCCACATCAGCCCAGCCCCCCGATCGAGACCCCACATCAGCGCCGTTGTGCCCCATTCAGACCCCCACATCAGCCCGTTGGCCCCATCGAGGACCCCACAATCAGCCCGTTGTGCGCCCATCAGACCCCAATCAGCCCGTTGTGGCCCACATCAGACCCCACATCAGGCACGTTGTGGCCCCACAGACCCCAACATCAGGCCCGTTGTGCCCAATCAGACCCCACAATCAAGCCCGTTGTGGCCCCCCATCAGACCCCAAACATCAGCCCGTGTGCCCCATCAAGACCCCACATCAGGCCCGCGTTGTGCCCCATCAGACCCCACATCAGCCCGTTGTGCCCATCAGACCCCACATCAGCCCGTTGTGCCCCATCAGACCCCACATCAGCCCGTTTGTGCCCCATCAGACCCCACATCAGCCCGTTGTGCCCCATCAGACCCCACATCAGCCCGTTGTTGCCCCATCCAGACCCCACATCTAGCCCCGGTTGGTGGCCCCATCAGACCCACACATCAGCCCGTTGTGCCCCATCGAGACCCCACATCAGCCCGTTGTGCCCCATCAGACCCCACATCAGCCCGTGTGCCCCATCAGACCCACATCCGTTGTGCCCATCAGACCCCACATCAGCCCGTTGTGCCCCATCAGACCCCACATCAGCCCGTTGTGCCCCATCAGACCCCACATCAGCCCGTTGTGCCCCATCAGACCCCACATCAGCCGTTGTGCCCATCAGACCCCACATCAGCCCGTTGTGTCCCCCGCCATCAGCCCGTTGTGCCCCATCAGACCCCACATCAGCCGTTGTGCCCCATCAGACCCCACATCAGCCCGTTGTGCCCATCAGACCCCACATCAGCCCGTTGTGCCCCATCAGACCCCACATCAGCCCGTTGTGCCCCATCAGACCCCACATCAGCCCGTTGTGCCCCATCAGACCCACATCAGCCCGTTGCCCATCAGAGCCCGTTGTGCCCCATCAGACCCCACATCAGCCCGTTGTCAGACCCCACATCAGCCCGTTGTGCCCCATCAGACCCCACATCAGCCCGTTGTGGCCCCCATCAGCCGTGTGACCCATCAGACCCCACATCAGCCCGTTGTGCCCCATCAGACCCCACATCAGCCCGTTGTGCCCCATCAGACCCCACATCAGCCCGTTGTGCCCCCATCAGACCCCACATTCAGCCCGTTGTGCCCCATCAAGACCCCACATCAGCCCCAGTGTGCCCCTATCAGACCCCACATCAAGCCCAGTGTGCCCCTATCAGACCTCAGATCAGCCCAGTGTGCCCCTATCAGACCTCAGATCAGCCCACAGTAGTGCCCCCTTGAGACCTCAGATTAGCCCACAGTAGTGCCCCCTTGAGACCTCAGATTAGCCCACAGTAGTGCCCCCTTGAGACCTCAGATTAGCCCACAGTAGTGCCCTTGAGACCTCAGAACAGCCCACAGTAGTGCCCCCTTGAAACCTCAGATTAGCCCACAGTAGTGCCCCCTTCAACCCTCAGAACAGCCCACTAGACCACCATAAGAATAAAATAAAAAAAATTACCTTACCTGTCCTGCGCCGTGGCTCCGCTCCGGGTCCGGCGCTCCTCAGTCTTCTTCTCCCGGCGCTGCACTGTCACCTGACTGCGTGCAGCATCAGGTCAGAGTGCACGCACTATGTCCTGACGCTGTACGCGGTCAGGACAGTGCAGCGCGGCCCCGGAGAAGAAGAGGAGCGCCGGACACTGGAGCGGAGCCACGGCGCCGGACAGGTGAAAGATTTTTTTTATTTTATCTTGTGGGCGCCATTTTAGGAAAATCGAGTTCACGATTTTCCTAAAAATAAAATCATGAGGCTTTCAATTGGCGAATTAATCGAATTAATTCGATGAATCGCCCAGCCCTAACCCTATCCTAGACAGTATAGCCCAAGAATATCTCATTTGGTGACGAGATGTTCTTCTAATATGTGATCCTTACTGAGTTCAGAACCATGGAGAGACATTCTTATGTAAGGTCTTTTTCCTTTTAATAACATGTCATTCTATCTTTCCACCAAACCCAATGTTTTTCTCTGAATTGAATTCCCTTATTACCCTCCATTGTCTCTAGAACCCCATATCTATATACCACCTCAGCCAGCATCTAGAAAGAGATCAATACAGACAAGGACATATTCACACTGTTCCACCTTTGGTAACTGAATGTAGTCAATATGCAGATGACCTGGGCATATGCCTCCCTGGAACTTCCATAGTTCTCCCGTCATTATTATAGCACATATTGAATAATATAATAATAATATAATAATAATACCTTGGACTAACCTGGTGGCAGCATTGTTGAACCCAGGAGCCATCCACCACTGAATCCTATCACATATTCCCTCTCTTGATTTGCCCATGCTGTAAATCCATCCTCATTGGGTTAAGTGCCCTCTGAAGGTAAAGTTTACCAACCTTCCAGAGTTCATTCTCACTCATTACTTCTAGCTTCCATTTTTCCCTTCAGCCTCTGTAGCCTATATCGAACTCTCATTTTGGAAGTCTACTGGCCCGAAACCAGCCTATATCACATAGACTTCCACTTACAGTAGGTTTTAGGTAACAGCTTAGTGAGGGTTTGTACTTTAACCACCTCTGCCTCCTCGGGTATCATCAGGACGTCAAACACCTTTCACACACTCAACATTCATTATTGATGGGCTTACCCATGGATCCAACAAAATCTCTGCTCCTCCAGATTAGACCATAATAATGGGTGATACCAAAGGCATAGCTAGAATCTATATTAATGTTAGCAGTCTTACCCTCAGCCATCTTACAAACCTCAGCGGGTGCCTTCAGCTCCGTCTCCCGCACTGACATTGCTGGAGAGAGTGGTTGTTACATGACAACATCAGTTTAGGTAGAGGCAGCATATCTTGTCCAAGATGATCCATCTTTGAAGAACCATCAAGAAACTCAAAAAATTGGGTTATTAATTAGAAAGATTGCATCACTTTATGTTCTGCTGATGCAAATACTCAGGTAACTCATCCTACCACCTCGTTGTTTTCCCTTTAAAAATGCTGCTTAGGAGGAAAGTTTCCTACCTAGAGAGAGACCTAAAGTAAACATGCTCACAGTGAGTTTGATGAAGTGTTTCACTCACTGCATGTGATATCATTAGAAGTAAAGAAGGACTCTTACTGCATTGGGAAAATCTAAGTGTTTGGGTTACATACAATAGATTGTATGAACATCTTTTACTTTAGTTGTTAATAAGAAGGCTCTTCCTGCCTACAGGATCATATATCAGTAGAGAGGAGGTATTGGAAGTCCACTCATTACAATATCCCACATTTCCTCCTCCCCTTTACATCACTTGTCCACACCCCTTGGGGTCTGTTGAAATGTACCATGTTTCCTAAGTCAGTTCTACTTTGGTGTTTAACAATGCACTGGTCCTAATCAGATGTCCCAACACATAACATATATAACATACAACACGTAACACACAATACCAACATAAAACAGACAAAGCTCCAAACCAATTTCCTATCCAGATGTTCTGTCAGGGTCTTCATTATTGCTACAAATAAAATATTCACTTAAGCAAACATTTGGGAGGAAGTATAAGTGATTAGCAAGAAGACTGCAGGCGTTCCTGACGTCCATTAGATACAGCTGCAAAATAAAACTCCTAAACAGTTGGTTTCATAATTAAAGAACCATATTACTTTTAACAATTGGCTAATTTTTTAATTTTTTACCACATGGATTTATCCAATTTATTTTACTTCTTTTTAGGATATTGATTACCATGTATAGTTATTAGGAGAGTACTCTTCACATTCTCAGTTACAGAGGTATCGCACGCCACACCATACATTCCATGCATACTTCATTCACACAATAAAGCAAATAAAGCAATGGTATATCTCACAGCATCTCCATCTCCTAGAAGAGAGAAACAACCTTAATTAATATCATTACATATGATATCTTTATTTATATAGCAACATATTTTGCAGCGCTTTACAATTCAGGGGTCATGTATTAACCACTTCCATGATCACGACCTCAACATATCCTTTACTTTTTCCATCTCATATTTTGCTCTCTGCTAGAGAAAAAGCCCTGAAGATTTGCTCTTT
>ONZH01009072.1:0-26159 GCA_900303285.1 Rhinella marina | reverse complement strand
AATGCTATGATTTGTGCGCTAATGCGTACAAATTCTGTTAATTAGCATACTTTTACGAGTGAAAGGAGTAAAAGAGAAGAAGTCGCAATTCTGACCTTTTTCTATTAACCAGACACCCTCCCCTCTTCCGAACGGGGGGTGTCTGGTTTAGTCCAATTAACTAACATTATGCTCGGGTGCTCGGCCGAGCATCCCCTAGCATCCCCTAGTGCTCGGCCAGAGCACCCGAGCATACGAGCACACAGTTGCTCGCTCAACACTAATATCTATGCATGGTACTATGGGGGGAAGAGAGCATTATCTATGGGGGATTATACTTGAGCGAATTTTAGAAAATGGCATCCAAGCGATCCTCATCATTTATCTCTGCTGCACAGCTGAAATACATAGTCCGGCTGATGGACCGGCAGGATTACGATTTACGATGGCACACACCACCATCCGAACCAGCATAAAAAGGAGGTGATCCAGCAGGTGATCCGAGGCTTGCGCCATTGTTTCAACACCTTGCGGACCCCGGGCCAGATCCAGTGTAAATGGTCACATCTGAAATCGCCCTCAGAGGCAGTACATATATTTGAGGTAGAACAAGTAAGGTGCTGTCTATCCGGCTAAGTGCATAGTACAACCATCCACCATACAATAAAGTGAATATGAAGACACATTGCGGTACCTGTAAAGAAATACACACAATGGAGAATATACTTGAAAACGTTGCTGTAAGGTAAAAACATTAGTGCAAACAATCCAGTGCAAACAATATAGTGCAAATACATTATAGGTATAATGTAAACATTTTAAATATCACCCACCTACATAGTATGCTCACGGACACGTTTAAGTCTCTTTTCTTCTGACGCTTGTCATACAACTGGAACAGAGTCCCAAACTCAGTTGTAATTTGCAAGCCACATAGGTAATTGTAATCCAAATGGGTAATAAAATAGCAGCTAAAGTTCCTTAAAAAACCCTCTTTCAAGGGGCTCCCCAATAACCTGAAAATGGGGAAAAAAGGGATGAGGTGCACGTATGCGCAACTTGGTTAAAACTTTTTTTTTTATGGGGGGAGTCCTGACAATCCATGTCCATCTGGGTGAGGACAAACGCAGGGCAACAAAAATAAAAACAAAGGCCAACTGGTGCTCACCCTTCAAGTAAAGTCCACGTTGTGGCTCCCATAAAAGCTGCAGGATCCTTACTTAAGGGCCTGCAGGTCCTCTTCACTGCTGCTGGAGCTAAAAGACATGAGAGGGCACCCATGTCTCATGAAAGCTACACTGGTTGCGGCAGCAGAGCTCCACCGACCTCTCAGGGATGGTGTTGGTAGTGACTGGGCGGTCACACTGGCAAGGGCCGTGGCAACTTGGGCCTTGCCCTTTACCTTGTAGGGGCCAGATCCTCCTGCCGGCATACAAGGTGACAGAATCTCCGGCTGTAAGGGCTCTGGTAACGGTCTTCCGCGAGCGGCGGACTGTGCGGCCTGCACCTGCCATGGCAGTTGGTATTGTACCACCGATGGCTGGTACACGAAACTGTTGGTGGTCATCTGTCACACATGAAGGATCGGTGGCGGTGGCAAATCTGGTATCAGGGGTTCCAGCTGAGCTTGGGATTTCTCCTCAGATCGCAGAGTCCCATCATTGGAACACCGAGCCTCTTCTGCGGCCTGGGCCTCCTCAGTTTAGTCTTCCAGGGGCGCTGCAGGAGTAGCTGGTCGCGTAAGGAGTTTCACCCCTGTAGCAAAAGGGCCTTGGAGGCTCTTCATAGGGGTATACGCCACGTAATCCCCTGCGTGGAGATTGTGGCGGATGGGTGGAAGATACGTCCGCTTTATAGAACGGCTGTTCACGTATAATTCTTCTGCTGTCTCCTCATCTGCGATAAAACCAACTCCCCGTTCGACACTGAACCACATAACGGTAGCCTTTCTACGCTCCAGCTTGGGGTCACCGGACCGTGGGTGCTCCAACATCTGCACAACCCACTCCTCTACCAACTTTTTGTATTTCTTCCCTCCGGTTCCTTCTCCTCATAGGGGTCGGTGCCCCACACCATGCCTCCCCAGTCAGGGCCTTGCTGTCTTGCCATCTTAATTGCCTGAGTTGCCTCGTCTTCCTCTCACACTGGAGAGGGGTGCGGAGCTACCGGGGAGGAGTCTTCATCGCTAATGAATTGAATTTATACGCAACAGCGTATAGAGTAAGTTATATGTAGCAATAGCGTATAATTTATAGGACAAACTACATAGCGAATGCGTACAAAGCCGAAGCGAATCGCCTAATATTCGGATTCGCTTCGCAGCTGAAAATTCCCAAGATTCTATACGAATCGACGAATTGATTCGCTCATCTCTAACGTACACCCATCCATTCTTGCTTCTGGGATGAAATTCCCTTCTGATACAACCAGTTTGGGGTGCATTTAGTTGTTTATATATAAGTACATCAATCCATCCTTGCTTCTGGGATGAAAGTGTGTTCTGATACAACCAGTTTTGTGGTGTATTTACTTTATATATAAGTACTTTTATACATCATTGATTCTGTGGTTAAAGTGCACTCTAATACAACCAGTTTTGGGGTGCATTTAGTTGTTTATATATAAGTACATCCATTCATCCTTGCTTCTAGGATAAAATGAGGTCTGAAAGAACCAGTTTTGGGTGTATTTAGTTTATATATAAGTACTTCCATGCATCCTTGATTCTGTAGTGAAAGTGCGGTCTGATAGAACCAGTTTTGGAGTGCATTTAGTTTATATATAAGTACACCCACCCATCCTTGCTTCTGGGATAAAAGTGTGGTCTAATACAACCAGTTTTCGTATGTATTTAGTTTTTATATAAGTACATCCATCCATTGTTGCTTCTGGGATGAAAGTGTGGTCTAATACAACCAGTTTTGGTATGTATTTAATTTACATATAAGTGTATCCATCCATCCATCCATCCATCCATGCTTCTGGGATGAAAGTGTAGTCTAATACAACCAGTTTTGGTATGTATTTAGTTTATATGTAAGTACATCCATCCATCCTTGCTTCTGGTTTGAAAGTGTGGCCTGATACAACCAGTTTTGGGGTATATTTAGTATATATATATATACATATATATATATTACTACCATACATCCTTGATTCTGTAGTGAAAGTGTGGTCTGATAGAAATCTATGTGAAATTAGCTGACGACAATGTAAAAGGAGTGCGCTCTTTCACTCTAGTAGAATCTGGGGCCACTGCACAGTTCTTCATACCTGGCGCTGACATTGACCTGTAAGGCTAAGTTCACACTTGAGTTATTTGGTCAGTTTTGGCCCCGTAACCAAATAAGTGAAGTGTGAAGTGATTCTAAGTGTCCGCCTGTCATCTATCATCTTCATAATGACTCATAGTACTGTTTCACTACCACAGCGGACTCCCTATGCATGTTTCTGCAATGCACAGTGTTCTACACCAATATATAGGCTCTCTACATCCAGGAAATAGCTGTTTTTAACATGATTCATCACAAATAAATTCAGATCTAATTGAATCTTTTTGGGAAATTCGGCAAACCGTCCAAACCATTTTTTTGTAAAATTCTGTCATCTATACAGCAAATAAACTATTTGAAACTAACAGAGCACTGAAAAAGACAGTGGGAGATCCTTAAAGGGTTAAACAGAGTGGACACCCCAAAACAGTTAAATGAAAAAGCTTATTCACCGCAATTTTAGAATCAAGGCCTAACATAGTAACATAGTTTATAAGGCCGAAAAAAAAGACATCTGTCCATCCAGTTCGACCTGTTTTCCTACAAGTTGATCCAGAGAAAGGCAAAAAAACCCTGTGCGGTAGAAGCCAATTTTCCTCACTTTAGGGGAAAAAATCCTTCCCGACTCCAATCAGGCAATCAGAATTACTCCCTGGATCAACAACAACCCATATCTAGTAACTATAACCTGTAATATTATTACCCTCCAGAAATACATCCAGGCCCCTCTTGAACTCTTTTAGTGAACTTACCATCACCACCTCCTCAGGCAGAGAGTTCCATAGTCTCACTGCTCTTACCGTAAAGAATCCTCTTCTATTTTTGTGAACAAACCTTCTTTCCTCCAGGCGCAGAGGATGTCCCCTCGTCATGGTCACTGTCCTTGGGATAAAGAGATCATGGGAGAGATCTCTGTACTGACCCCTGATATATTTATACATAGTTATTAGATCTCCCCTCAGTCGTCTTTTTTCTAAAGTGAATAACCCTAATTTTGATAATCTTTCTGGGTACTGTAGTCCACCCATTCCAGTTATTACTTTAGTTGCCCTCCTCTGAACCCTCTCCAGCTCTGCTATGTCTGCCTTGTTCACAGGAGCCTAGAACTGTACACAGTACTCCATGTGTGGTCTGACTAGTGATTTGTAAAGTGGCAGGACTATGTTCTCTTCACGGGCATCTATGCCCCTTTTGATGCAACCCATTATCTTATTGGCCTTGGCAGCAGCTGTCTGACACTGGTTTCTGCAGCTTAGTTTGCTGTTCACTAAAATTCCTAGGTCCTTTTCCATGTCAGAGTTACCCAATGTTTTACCATTTAATATGTACTGGTGACTTGCATTATTCCTTCCCATATGCATAACCTTACATTTGTCAGTGTTAAACCTCATCTGCCACTTCTCTGCCCAAGCCTCCAGTCTATCCAGATCCATCTGTAGCAGTGTACTGTCCTCTTCTATGTTAATTACTTTACACAGTTTAGTGTCATCTGCAAAAATTGATATTTTACTGTGCAAGCCTTCTACAAGATCATTAATAAATATATTTAAGAGAATAGGGCCCAATACTGACCCCTGTGGTACCCCACTAGTTACAGTGACCCAATCTGAGTATGTACCATTAATAACCACCCTCTGTTTTCTATCACTGAGCCATTTACTTACCCACATACAGACATTTTCTCCAAGGCCAAGCATTCTCATTTTATATACTAACCTTTTATGTGGTACAGTGTCAAATGCTTTGGAGAAGTCCAGATATACGACATCCATTGATTCCCCGCGGTCAAGTCTAGAACTTACCTCCTCATAGAAACTGATTAAATTGGTTTGACACGACCGATCCCTCATGAAGGCATGCTGATATGGAGTTATTTGCTTATTTTCATTGAGGTACTCCAAGATAGCATCTCTTAGAAAACCTTCAAACAGTTTACCCACTACAGATGTTAAACTTACCGGCCTATAGTTACCGGGCTCTGTTTTTGGACCCTTTTTGAATATTGGCACCACATTTGCTATGCGCCAATCCTGTGGAACACTCCCTGTCAGTATAGAGTCCTTAAATATCAAGTATAAGGGTCTGGCAATGACATTACTTAATTCTCTTAGGATACGTGGGTGTATGCCATCCGGTCCTGGCGATTTGTCTATTTTAATCTTTTTAAGACGCCCCAGTACTTCTTCCTGGGTCAGACAGGACACTTTTAAAGGGGAATTCACTTTTATATTCTGCATTTCATCTGACAGTTTATTTTCCTCAGTGAATACAGTGGAGAAAAAAATATTTAAGAGTTCTGCTTTCTCCTCATCGCTCTCTGCTACTCCCCCCTCATTACTCTGTAAGGGGCCGACACCTTCAGATTTATACTTTTTAGTATTTATATAATTGGCCTAATGGAATTGTTTATCTATAAACCAGTTAACACCCCACTAACAGTAGTAGTACACAGCTTTTTCTCCCCAATTTTAGAAGCAAGGTGTAATAGAATTGATAATCTATTGAACAAGGTGGGCACCCCAAAAACAGTTGAATTAGACAGGTTATTCACCCTAATTTGAGAATCCCATCCCAAACCCATATTTGAGATAGGTTAAATGAGAGCATAACCCCACTAGTGGGGGGACCTATATACATGCAATCTAGGACAGAGTAACAAGTTACTGGTGATTCAAAAGAAATTGTGACAAAAACCGTCTACAACCATTAGCAAGACAGCCAAATTGCTTACATGAATGAACACAGGGAAATAATGTGCACATACCACACCAACTGTAACATAAGTCCCAGCAGTACTGTTTGCATGATGCCCCCCCCCCCCACTCACCCGACGCGTTTCACCAGGAAGGCTTCGTCAGGGGTGAAAAAAGCACGAGAAGGAGGAAAGGGCAATTCAGAGTATATATGCTGGTATCACAGGTGAAATCAATAAATTCCAATTACTTACAGGGAACACATGTAGCGTGATGTGAGTGGGTGCACAGAAGATGGATACCGAAGTTGCGCAATGATAGAAATCTCGCGGGAGTTCGGCAATAGGATACATCGCGGTCCGTGATCACCTTCCGTTTTTACCAATTGTACATTCGCATCCGTTAGTTTTTCCGCAAAAAAGGAAGGAGGAATATATGTTGGTAGGGTATTTCTTTCTATTTCCTGAAAACGGATCCGCAATTGCGGATGATATGCGGATGACATATTGATGCATTCCGCATATCATCCGCATTTTTTGCGGACCCATTGCCTTTAATGGGACCACGGACCGCATATGCGGACAAAAGTAGGACAAGCTCTATCTTATTTGTGGATCCGCATAACAGAACGGAACAACGGATGCGGACAGTATACGGAGTGCTGTCCGCATTTTTTCAGGACCTATTGAAATGAATGGATCCGCATCCTATCCGCATGATTTGTGGATTGGATGCGGATTGGATCAGGAAAGAAAAACAGGACATTTGAATGGACACTGAAAGGAATAGTCTTCTATGACACCACAGAATAATATCCGTAGAGGATATAGTCTTCCGTAACGCCACAAAATTATATCCCAAATAATGAGTGCTTTCCCAAAACAGCAGAGTCTTGTAAATCGCCTGCAAAGAAATGAAAAGGACAAACACCATAAAAGAACATATCTTGTAAAAATAAGAACAGTGAACCAGAACAAATAATAAAATAAAAAATCCTCCATGAACCATCCGAACAGAAAGAGAGGAATAACGCATAGCAAAGAGGGCAGAAATAACCCTCAAATCCCAATACCAGGTAATTTAAAGAAAGGGGACAAATCTGTTATATTAGTTTAAACCAAATGGGGATAACGTACCCAATTTATAAATCCAACGAGTTTCCTTTTGAGCTAGTCGACGCTTCCAATCACAATCGCCACAGATAGACCGATAAACCCGGTCAATGCCTTTCACCCTGAGAAGACTGGCATCACTTTTATGTAAAAGTTTAAAGTGCTTGGGTATGAGTTTAAATCCAGATATAAATTCGCTATCAGCGGCTGTAACAATGTCTCGGACATGCTCCCGTACTCGTTTTTTTAAATTCACGGGTCGTCATACTAATGTAAATTTTCCCACATGGGCAGGTGGCGTGATAGATAACCCCTTCTGTGGCACAATTAATTGAATGGGTGATCTTATAAGTCTTCTCCCCAGTTGCATCCTGAAGTGTATTACATTTATGAACATTAGTGCAGGCCATACATTTTCCACATGGGGAACATCCCCATTTGGGGCCTTTTGACCCAAAGATCGTGCCATATTTCTCACTTGATGATGGCTATGTACTAAGGTATCCCTCAAGTTTCCAGACCTCCGGAAGGTCAACGCTGGATTCTCAGGTTCAGCCAAATCTGGATCACTCCTCAGAATAGGCCAGAATTTCGACAAGGCTTGTTTCACCAGGTCAATCTTGGAGTTGTAATTGGTGATGAAATGAATAGTATTCAAGGTATTTTTCTTCTTCTCTTCATTCTGTACCAATGAGTCACGCTCACTATTCACAGCCCACCTGTAAGCCCATTTGATTGATCTGTTGCTATAACCGCGTTCTCGAAATCTGGTCGCGAGTTCTTGTGCCCGTGCCTGAAACTTTGTTTCTTCAGAGCAAATTCTTTTTAAACGGAGGAGCTGTCCCACGGGAATATTATTGATTAAATGTTTAGGATATGCTTACGTGGCATGTAAAACTGTATTTGTTGCCGTACGTTTACGGTAAAGGTCTGTTTGAATATAACCCTGAGAATCAACTATCAGATTCAAGTCCAGAAAGTCCACCCTCTGTCTGCTGTAATTATGGGTGAGTTTGATGTTGTAGTTGTTCTCATTCAAGATGGTCATAAATAACTCCAGCTCTTGGGGGGAACCCTGCCAAAAAAATAAAATGTCATCAATAAATGTAGTCTAAAAATGGACTCTATCAATGAATTCAACAAGGTTGGACATAAAAATCTCCCGCTCCCACTGGCCTAAAAATAAATTAGCACAGGAAGGAGCAAAGGCTGCCCCCCATGGTTGTCCCTTGTAGCTGGAGGTAAAAACTCTCCTTGAAAGCAAAGAAATTATGTGTCAAGGAATATTTTAGAGTCTGACAAATAAACTCACCGAGTTTGTGATCCATGTCATTCATTAGTATGGTGCGTGCCACTGCATTGATACCATCCGAGTGGCGAATAGAAGTATATAAAGATTCCACGTCACACGTGACAAACAACATGTCTTCCTGAATATGAATCCCGTTGATTCTCCTTAAGAGATCACAGCTATCCTTAATGTATGATGGTAATAATTCAACCATGGGTTTCAGATGAAAGTCAATTAATTAAAGGTTGCAAGAAACTATTCGTTCCCGCAACGATGGGCCTACCTGGTGGGGTAGATATATATTTGTGTAGTTTAGGCAACAGATACAAAGTCGGTATGGTAGGTTCAGCCATTTTAAGTCCTGTGATTTGTAGGTTATCCAAAACCAATTCTTCCTTGGCCTGCAATAGAATGGCGTCCAATTCAGCCTGATATTTAACCACTTCCCACCCGCCCATTGACTATAAACGTCCGGGAAGTGGTTATCTATCTCTGAATGGACGTTTCTGAACGTCCATTCAGAGATAGCAGCTGTACGCTAATCGTGCAGCTGCACAGTGGGGTACCTGTTGTCAGTGACAGCAGGGTACCCCAAAGAGAAGGCAGGGACCGTTCCCAGGGGTCCCTGCCTTCTAGATCGATGTGAGCGCTGTGTATACAGATCAGGAAGTGCTGTTGCGCTTCCTGTTCCGGCCCGGCGGTCACGTGATTATAAAAAAAAAATCACATATATATATATATATAAAAAAAAAATATTTTCCCCCAAATATTTCATTAAAAAAATGTTACAAATAAAAATAAATAAATAAGATAGACATATTTAGTATCACCGCGTCCAAAATGACCGGCTCTATAAAAATATCACATGATCTACCCCATCAAGTGAACTGCGTAAAAAAAAATCTAATAAAAATTATGCCAAAACAGCTTTTTTTGTCGCATCACCTACCAAAAGCATAATATCAAACAATCAAAAAGTCGTATGCATCCCAAAATGATAGCAATAAAAACGTCACCTCATCCCGCAAAAAATGAGACCCCACACAAGATCATAGAAAAATGCCCCTAAACTGCTTTTTTTTTTAGTTAACCTCCCAACAATTAGATTAAAAAGTGATCAGAAAGCCAGATGTGACCCAAAATGGTGCCAGTAAAAAGCACAGCTTGTCCCGCAAAAAATAAGACCTCACGCAGCTCAGTCCACAAAAAAATTATAAAGTTATCACTCTTACAAACCATGACAAAAAATTCCATGTTAGAAAATGCAGATGCTGCTCCTCCCCTTCTGAGCCCTGGCGTATCCCCAAATAACAGTTTACGACCACATGTGGGGTGTTTCTGCAAACTGCAGAATCGGGGTAATAAATATTGAGTTTTGTTTTGTTGTCAACCCTTGATGTGTTACAGGAAAAAAATGATTAAAATGGAAAATCTGCAAAAAAAGTGAAATTTTGAAATTTCACATCTATTTTGCTTTAATTCCTGTGGAATATTTAAAGGGTTAACAACATTTCTAAAACCTGTTTTGAATAGTTTGAGGGGTGTAGTTTCTAAAATAGGGTCATTTATGGGTGTTTTCTATTATGTAAGCCCACAAACTGACTTCAGAACTGAACTGGTCCTTAAAAAAGTTGATTTTGCAAATTTGCAAAAATTGTGTCTAAAATTCCAAACCTTCTACTGTCCTAAAAAAATAAAATGACACTACCAAAATGATGCCAACATAAATGTAAATGGGGAATGTAAATTAAAAAGGATTTTACGGGGCATCACTATCTGTCTTAAAAGCAGAGAGATTGAAATTTAGAAAACAATGATTTTTTCAAATTTTCGTTAACTTTTGGATTTTTTTATAAATAAAATTAAAACTTATCGACTCAAATTTACCATTAACTTGAAGTACAATGTGTCACGAGAAAACAATCTGCATGACCTGAAGTGTATGGCAGGAGGGGTGCATGATGACAACATTATGTTCAAACTTTGCAAGAAAATGTGTCCTTACAATCTACAGCTTTACTGGAGAGGAGATGGAGATGATTTCCAGATCTTTTGTGTCACTCAGCGAAAATGGAGGGCACTCTGCCCACTCCTGACTGCATTAAAGGGAGTCTTTCACCTGTTTATGACCTTTATAACTAACAGCAGTGCCCCACTGAAGATTGCACATACATCCCAGACATACCTGTGTGCACTGCGTGTATGTATTCCATGTTCAGAAAAAACACTTATTCTGCAGGAAAACAGCTGAAGTGCCCAGCTGAAAGTGAAAGTAAAAACAGCTTTCTCTCTCGACTCAAATTCTTCAAATTCATTGGAATGCCAGCTTTCAAAGAAGGTCATTTTTCTATCTGCTACCAATCCCAAGATATGAGCAGCTAAAGCAGCCCTCCTCTCTTTAGTCTGGTTTGCTTTGAGCACTTGCAGCAGCAGAGCTGGGCACTTGAGAGCTGTTTTCCTGCGGAATAAAAGTGCTTTTTCTGAACATGGAATACAGGTAAAAAGTGCACACAGATATGTCTGGGATATGTATGCAATCTTCTGTGGGCACTGCTGTTAGTTATATTGGTGAAAAACAGGTGAAAGACTCCCTTTAAGAGATAAGAAAATAATGCACCACTAGAGGTTTCTTTTTTTCTCTTTTTGTAACACATAATAAGATGAGCTGCAGGCTTTTTGTTCAGAAATGAACATTCCACCTCTGGATATCATGTATTGAGACTTGCCTAACCCAGTTCCTGTGTGGCAACCTGTACACAAAAAAAAGGAGTCACCCTTATCCTTGTAACATTCCTGGATCTCCTGAATGCAATAAAATCCCCCATGAACAAGCTACAGCTACAGAACTCTGGTTCCTAAGGGTCCTTTGTTTCTTCATTAATACTCATTAACCCCTTGGCGCATTTGGACGTAACTGTACATCCAAAGTGCAAGTAAGTTGCGGCATTTGGACGTGCAGTTACGTTCAAACTGCTTACCGGGACTGTGACACTATAAAGTGTCACAGCCCCAGAGTCTCCGCTCTCCCGGAGAGCAGAGACCTCGGGGAAGCCGGCAAGGGACCAATCAGAGTGGTCTCTGCAGACTAACCAATCGGAGCGCTTCAGTGCTAAAATGCCGGTTTCAGGCTGCGATCTCCACTCTGGAGATCGCAGCCTGAAACCAGGTAAGATGTCTGTGCCCCCACACAGCCCCCCCCCCTTGTAGTGCCCCCCTCGTGCCACCGCTGCCCCCCCGGTTCTGCCCCCTCCTGTGATGTATTATATGATGGCAGAGGCTCAGGATCGGAGCTGCTGCCATCAGCAGAGAGTGTGAGCTGTAATTACAGCTCACACTCTGCTGCTACAGCTGAAATCGGTGCTGGCAACGATTTCAGCTGTTTAACCTCATAGATGCTGCGGTCAGTAGCCGCCCGCAGCATCCATGGGGTTAAGATGGAGGTAGCTCCCTCTCTCTGCCATCGGGCCGCCGCTGCTGCAATGGCAGCGGCCCGATGGTTATCTTGGCAACCGGACGCTTTACAAAAGCGTCCTGGGTGCCATGTACCTAAGGCTGATTAGACTCTCAGGGTCTGATCAGCCTTAGTGTCGCACTGCTACAGTGCATTGCAATAGATGACTATTGCAATGCACTGTATAGCCATCAAGCCCACTGGATCTTCAAGATCCAAATGGGTCTTGATAAATTTAAAAAAATGTAAAAAGTAAAAAAAAAAAGTGTAAAAAAGTAAAAAAAAATAAAGTTTAAAAAAAAGTTAAAAAAAGCGCCCTTTTCCCCAAAATGAAGTAAAAAAAAAAAAAAAAGAAAGAGTACACATTAGGTATCGCCGCGTCCGTATCGACCGGCTCTATAAAAGCATCACATGGTCCACCCCGCCAGATGTACGCAAAATTTTTTTTTTAAAAAAAGCTATACCAAAACAGCCATTTTCTGTCACCTTGCCACACAAAGTGTAATAGCAGGCGATCAAAAAGGCGTATTTACCCCAAAATGGTACCAATCAAACCATCATCTCGTCCTGCAAAAAATGAGCCTCTACCTGAGACAATCGCCCAGAAAATAAAAAAACTACAGCTCTCTGACTATGGAGATACTAAAACAAGATTTTTTTGTTAAAAAAATGATATTATTGTGTAATACTTAAATAAATAAAAATAAGTAAGTATACATATTAGGTATCGCCACATCCGTAACAACCTGCTCTACAAAAATATCACATGATCTCTCCCCTCAGGTGAACACCGTAAAAAATAAAAACTGTCTAAAAAAAGCCATTTTTTATCATATTTAATCACAAAAAATTTAATACCAAGCGATCAAAAAACCGTATGCCCCCAAAAATAGTACCATTCTAACCGTCATCTCGTCCCGCAAAAAATGAGCTCCTACCTGAGACAATCTCCCAAAAAATAAAAAAACTACAGCTCTCTGACTATGGAGACACTAAAACATGATTTTTTTTTGTTTCAAAAATGATATTATTGTGTAAAACTTAAATAAATAAAAATAAGTATACTTGTTAGGTATCGCCACGTCTGTAACAACCTGCTCTACAAAAATATCACATGATCTCTCCCCCCAGGTGAACACCGTAAAAAATAAAAAATAAAAACTGGATAAAAAAAGCCATTTTTTGTCACATTTCATCACAAAAAATGTAATACCAAGCTATCAAAAAAGCATATGCCCCCAAAAATAGTACCAATCTAACCGTCATCTCATACCGCAAAAAATGAGCCCCTGAGACAATCATCCAAAAAATAAAAAAACTACAGCTCTCTGACTATGGAGACATTAAAACATGATTTTTGTTTGTGCTTCAAAATTATTGTGTAAAACTTAAATAAATAAAAAAGTATACATATTAGATATTGCCGCTTCCGTAACGACTGCTCTATAAAAATATCACACGATCTAACCTGTCAGATGAATGTTGTAAATAACAAAAAATAAAAACAATGACAAAACTGCTAGTTTTTGTTACCTTACCTCACAAAAAGTGTAATATAAAGCTACCAAAAATCGTATATACCCTAAAATAGTACTAACAAAACTGCCAACTTATCCCGTAGTTTCCAAAATGGGGTCAGTTTTTTGGAGTTTCCTACTCTAGGGGTGCATTGAATGTGACATGGCAACTTAAAATATTTCCAGTGAAATCTGCCCTGGCGTTCCTTTCCTTCTGCGCCCTGCCGTGTGCCTGTACAGCAGTTTATGATCACAAATGAGGCATTTCTGTAAACTACAGAATCAGGGTAATAATTATTGAGTTTTGTTTGGCAGTTAACCCTTGCTTTATTCTCGGAATAAAATGATTTAAATGGAAAATCTGCCAAAAAAGTGAAATTCGGAAATTTTGGCTACATTTTCCTTTAATTCTTGTGGAACACCTAAAGGGTTAATAACGTTTGTAAAATCAGTTTTGAATACCTTGAGTGGTGTAGTTTCTAAAATGGGGTCATTTTTGGGTGGTTTCTATGATGGAAGCCTCACAAAGTGACTTCAGACCTGAACTGGTCCTTAAAAAGTGGGTTTGCTTCTAAATTTCTAAGCCTGCTAACGTCCCAAAAAAATAAAATGTAATTTTCAAAATGATCCAAACCTGAAGTAGACACATAGGGAATGTAAAGTAATAACTATTTTTGGAGGTATTACTATGTATTTTAAAAGTAGAGAAATTGACATTTGGAAATTTGCAAATTTTTCTAAATTTTTGGTAAATTTGGTGTTTTTTTTTATAAATAAGAATGAAATATTTTGACTCAAATTTACCACTGTCATGAAGTACAATATGTGACGAGAAAACAATCTCAGAATGGCCTGGATAAGTAAAAGCGTTCCAAAGTTATTACCACATAAAGTGTCACATGTCAGATTTGAAAAATGGGGCTCCGGCATTTGGTCCAAACTGGCTGGCGCTTGAAGGGTTTACAGCAGGCAGAATGTTTATGTTTTTGTTCTAGACCAGGTATGCTCAACCTATGGCCCTCCAGCTGTTGCAAAACTACAACTCCCATAATTCCCAGACAGCCTTTAGCTATCAGCCTACAGCAGGGCATGGTGGGAGTTGTAGTTTTACAACAGCTGGAGGGCCGCAGGTTGAGCATCCCTGTTCTAGACCAACGTTGAAAGTGGTTTTCGAGCGTAGTTGGAATTGTTTGACAGCTCTTGTTTGAGCATTTTGATGGTGGTTCCCAATCTCAGGGGTTATATAAGTGCCTCTCTCTCCTTGTGATAGTGAGGAGCAATGAAAGCATGCTTTGTTTTTTGTTTTCTTTTTTTTTTCCCTGTCCCAAGATGTATTTGGGTGTAACATTTGAAAAGAGAAATCTGGTTGTTTTTCTTATTCTGAGTCTTGTGTCCCCCCTCTTTGTTGTGTTTCTCTCCTTTTCTGTCTCATATACATTTGCAGATATTTTTCTTTGCCATATTGCATGGAGCTGGTTGGTGAATCTACAAGTGGGTCTCCTGGAGCGGTCTGTACTTCTTCCTCCTTAAGGGTAAGTTTCTTTAACTTTACATGGTTACTGTTGTTTCTCTCCCATATCCATCATGCTTAATTGTGTTTCCCTAAACGTCAAGGGTCTCAACTCCAATGCTAAGAGGCGCTTGGCACTTACTGAATTGTGGTCCTTGCGGGTGGAAGTAGCCTTTCTCCAGGAGACACACTTTGATGCTTCAGCTAATTTTAAATTTGCATGCCAACATTTCCCCACTACATATTCTGCTTCTATGGGTAAGAAAAGGGCAGGGGTGGCAATCCTGTTAGCATGTGAGTGTCCACTACAGATATCATCCTCCATCTCTGACCCGGGAGTAGATATATTTTTTTACAATGTACTTACCAGGCTTCCCCTCTTACCTTATACAATATCTACACTCATAATCTCCTAATGTGGGACAAATTGGTTTTCTGAGATGGGTTCTTATGAAACTAGACAGGTTACCACCTGCCCCCCCCCCCAGGTGGGGACTTCAATATGTCTTTTTCTCTGGATCGCCTATCCACCTCTTCATTTTCGGTTTCTAGGGCTCAAACACATCTCTCAGCAGTGTTCCGCCGACATACATTGTTATCATCTATATGATTTATGGAGAATTAATTAACCTACAGCAATCCTTTTCTTTTCGCCTGCCCGTAGTTCTCAATCGAGAATTGTTTCCTTTTTTGGTAATGTCCCTGCTTTGTGTTGAGTAGAGATGGGGGCCAATCACTTGGTCAGACCATGCCCCCGTGATTATTTCTTTGAAATCTGCTTTTACACAAGTGCGGAAATGTCACTGGCGCATGAATGATAGTGTGTTACGCAGACCCTTTAGACATGAAGAGCTTGGGTCCCAGGTGCTGGATAAAACATAAAAATGCAACAGCACTCTGCGAACACAGACAATAAATTGAGTACATATAATACTGCCATACTCACTATCCACACGATACTAGCGCTACATTGTAAATGTGAGATTCTTGGCAAATAATTTTGTGCAAAAATTATCTGTGCCCGACTGCCCTACATCAAGGCGATCTCTTTAAGAGGGGAACCTAACACTAAACGCCATAGTCACTAAGTGCCATGGCAGCCTCCATTAACTACAGAGGATGCATGCTCCACATGCATGCTAAGCCGACATTATATTGTACCTCTTATGGTGCCAAAATGGCCTCCACTGATTTCAGGGAATGCAGGCTCTACATGCATGCCGAGTCCACACAATATGATACCTCCTTGGTGCCACACTGACCTCTATTACGCTCAGGGAATGCAGGTTCCATATAATGCTGAGCCCACTCTGTATTCCACCTCTCCTGGTGCCAGTTGGTCTCCAAAGCATATAGGGAGAGCAGGACGCAGCTGCGTGCATTGGAGACCAACTGGCATAATAGCGTAATAGAGGTCAGTGTGGCACCAAGGAGGTATCATATTGTGAGGGCTCGGCATGCATGTGGAGCCTGCATTCCCTGAAATCAGTGGAGGCCATTTTGGCACCATAAGAGGTACAATATAATGTCGGCTTAGCATGCATGTGGAGCCTGCATCCTCTGTAGTTAATGGAGGCTGCTATGGCACTTAGTGACTATGGCGTTTAGTGTTAGTTTCCCGTCTTAAAGAGATCGCCTTGATGTAGGGCAGATGGGCACAGATAATTTTTGTACAAAATTATTTGCCAAGAATCTCACATTTACAATGTAGCGCTAGTATCGTGTAGATAGTGAGTATGGCAGTATTATATGTACTCAATTTATTGTCTGTGTTCGCAGAGTGCTGTTGCATTTTTTATGTTTTACCCTTCTATTTTGCAGCCACACCAATGTGACGTGCACCTGCATACTTGGATGTGCTGACTGACCCCCAGTTTTTCTTGGAGTATTTCAATGATAATACTGGCTGGGTTACCTCTTCGGTGGTCCTCTGGGAGGCACATGATTCGGGGACACTATATTGTTATAGGTTCACTTTTAAAAAAAATTCAGTTTCACAATGCAATTCCTGGGTATATATACTACATACACTGGAACAAGCTCTGACTCAACACTCCTCGAGAGCCATATTGCATCATATAGTTAATACTAGGGCACGTTTTAGAGAAATAGTCTTTCAAAGGATGATAAAACTGTTACTTTTCTCTCGTCAAAGATATCATGAGAAGAGTACTAAAGCCTATTCCTTGTTAGCGAAATAACTTAAGCACGAAACAGAATCTTCTACTCCCTATGCACTATGAGACGTGATGACAGTGCAGTGACTTATGATCCAGACTCCTTCTCTCATTTGTTCTGTGATTATTTCTGTAAACTATACTCTCTACCTGATGCTCTCCTAATGAACGAAGCTGACCGAGACAGTCTGTTAAAGGACTTTCTTAAATCTTGTAAACTCCCCGTAAACTGTCATCTGAAGTAGGGACGAGCAAATCAACTATCTGAAGTCCATTTGCATAAAACTTTGTTAGAATATTGTACGGAGCTAGCACTCCGTACAGTATTAGAGTGTATTGGCTCCGATCAGCCGAAGTTATTACTTCAATTAATAAATTCAGAAATTAATTTCTACTGTTAAAAACCTTTTACTGAACTCGGGTTCGGTTCCAAGGTACCAAGCTACTTCATGAAGTAATAACTTTGGCTAATCAGAGCCAATACATTCTAAAACTGTATGGAGCGCTCGCTCTGTACAGTATTCCAACAAAGTTTTATGCAAATCAACTTCAAATGTTTCATCCAAAGTCAATTCGCTCATCCCTACTCTGAAGCCTTAATGGCTCTGAATGCCCCTATCATCACTGAGGAAATTGACTCCATAATACAGAACCTTCCCGCCTGGTAAATCACCTGGCCCAAATGATCTATCATATCTCTATTATAGACGTATAAGTCTGAACTTATCTCACATCCACAACAGGTGTTTACTACCTTTATGTCTGATTCTCCTGTTCCAGATACTGTGTCCCATGAGACCTTACTTAATGGGACCACATTGATCTTGAAGCCAGGGAAGAACCCCCTGGAGTGTGACAGTTATAGGCCAATCTCTCTCCTTAATTCAGACTTTAAGATTGTTATTATGAGACACATTTTTATTATTAGCAGACATATTGGGCGAGATTTATCAAACTGGTGTGCAGTATAACTGGCTTAGTTTCCCATAGTAACCATCAGATTCCATATTTAATTTTTCACAGCTCCTTTGGAAAATGAAAGGTGGAATTTGATTGGTTGCTATTGGCAACTAGGCCAGTTCTACTTTAAACCAATTTGATAGATATCCCTCATTGTCTCTGTGGCTCCCTGGCCTTATACATAAAGACAAGGAGGTGATAATACCAGGCAAGCTATTGATCTCAAGGTACAGTATTGCTAATAAGACAGGTCAGAGTGCTCTCATGCTTAGTTTGGACACAAAGAACGTCTCTGACTGCCTGGGTGGCCTTTAATGTTCTCCACATTAGCTGTGTTTGGTTTTACAGGTCTATTCACATCTGCGATACAAGCTATATATACTTTACCTTCTCCCTCATGCCACTTTTCCGGTGTTTCATAGACGCAATGACAATGCTCTCTGCTACTTTTGGTTTTGTGTATCAAGCCACTGGCAGCCAGGGGCGTTGCTAGGGTCTCAAAAGATCCGGGGCCCAAGCCCCAATGAATATGGCCCAATTCTCTATGTTGACCCTCCCCCCACCCCTGCTATACAGGAGAACATACCTCACATCCAGGGCCTCCCAAATGACGTCTTTTGTGATGTAGATCTTCTCTGTCATCATCTTCTCCATTCGGCCCGGACACTTTCTTTCAGCCGCCTCGTCTCTGCAGAGTGTGACACACAGGCATCTTATCTTCCTCACATTTCTATCATCATCCCCCAACCTGGAGTCCCAACAGCCTTATCCTGCTGCTCGCTGTGCCTCCCAAAACCTCCAAATACTATCCTGGAGAAATAATAGTGCCCCCCATTGTAATAGTCCTACCAATAGTAATTCCCTCATTAGTAACACTGCACCCTACAGTGACCCCAGCACTGATAATGCTCCCCAAGAGTGCCTCCATTAGTAGAAGAGTCCTCCAGTATTAATAATGCCCTCACAGAGCCCCCAGTAGTAATAAGGCTCCCTATTGTTCCCACAGTGGTAATCAAGCTCTGCACAGACCCCTCAGTAGTAATAATGCCCCCATAGTGCTCTTAGTAGAAATAAGGCAGATCTATAAGTCCCTCCTATAGAGCCCCCAGTAGTAATAAGAACACCTATAATGTCCCCTGGATTTATAATACCCCTACAGTGCCCCCAGTATTTATATCTCTCCCCCTACTGTTATAATGCTCGCCCTGAAGTGCCCACTGTAGTTATATTCCTCCCTTTAGTGTCCTAAGAAATTATAATTCCTCAGCCTCCCTCCTGTGTAAATAACACCACACCATCTCTCCAGTCCCCTTTAATATACAGTCCCATGTAAATAACATCCCTCTCTATCTACAGCCCCCTCCAAATACAGTCCCATGTAAATAACATCATTCCCATAGCCGTCATCAACATACAGTCCTATGTAAATATCACTCCCTCCAACAGCCACATTCAACAGACAGTCCCATGTAGAGCTGGGCGATATGGCCAAAAAAAAATTCTCGATTTTTTTAAAATTTTGGACGATTCACGATTTAAATCTCGATTTTCTTATGTTAGTAAAAATATAAAAAAATAAATAAAAAAAGCCTACTGTGGCCCCACCAGACCTCAGATCAGCCCACCGTGCCCTCATCAGACCTCAGATCAGCCCACTGTGCCCCCATCAGACCTCAGATCAGCCCACTGTGCCCCCATCAGACCTCAGATCAGCCCACTGTGCCCCATCAGACCTCAGATCAGCCCACTGTGCCCCCATCAGACCTCAGATCAGCCCACTGTGCCCTCATCAGACCTCAGATCAGCCCACTGTGCCCCCATCTGAACCCAGATCAGCCCACTGTGCCCCCATCAGACCTCAGATGAGCCCATTGTGCCCCATCAGACCCCACATCAGCCCATTGTGCCCCATCAGACCCCACATCAGCCCACTGTGCCCCCATCAGACCTCAGATCAGCCCACTGTGCCCCATCAGACCCCACATCAGCCCATTTTGCCCCATCAGACCCCACATCAGCCCATTGTGCCCCATCAGACCCCACATCAGCCCATTGTTCCCCATCAGACCCCACATCAGCCCATTGTGCCCCATCAGACCTCAGATCAGCCCATTGTGCCCCATCAGACCCCACATCAGCCCATTGTGCCCCATCAGACCCCACATCAGCCCATTGTGCCCCATCAGACCTCAGATCAGCCCAGTGTGCCCCCATCAGACCTTAGATGAGCCCACTGTGCCCCATCAGACCCCACATCAGCCCACTGTGCCCCCATCAGACCTCAGATTAGCTCACTGTGCCCCATCAGACCTCAGATTAGCCCACTGTGCCCCCATCAGACCTCAGATTAGCTCACTGTGCCCCATCAGACCTCAGATTAGCTCACTGTGCCCCATCAGACCTCAGATTTGCCCAAAGTGCCCCATCAGACCTCAGAGCAGCCCAAAGTGCCTCCTTCAGACCTCAGATAAGCCCAAAGTGCCTCCTTCAGACCTCAGATAAGCCCAAAGTGCCCCCTTCAGACCTCAGAGCAGCCCAAAGTGCCCCCTCCATACCTCAGAGAAGCCGAAAGTGCCCCCTTCAGACCTCCGATCAACCACCATCATAATAATAAAAAAAATCCCTTACCTGTCCTGCGCCGCGGCTCCGCTCCAGGTCCGGCGCTCTGTGTCTTCTTCTCCCGGCGCTGCACTGTCACCTGACTGTGTGCAGCGTCAGGTCAGAGTGCGCGCACTACGTCCTGACGCTGTACGCGGTCAGGACAGTGCAGCACAGCCCCGGAGAAGAAGAGGAGCGCCGGACACCGGAGCGGAGCCGTGGCGCAGGACATGTGAGAGATTTTTTTTTATTTTATATGTCGGGTGCCATTTTAGGAGAATCGAATTCACGATTTTCCTAAAAAATAAAATCGTGAGGCTTGCAATTGGCGAATTAATCGAATTAATTTGATTAATCGCCCAGCCCTAGTCCCATGTAAATAAAGTTATTTCCCTCCTGTGTACACAACATCACACCATCTCTCCAGCTCCCTCCAATATACAGTCCCATGTAAATAACATCATTCCCACCCATAGCCGTCATCAACATACAGTCCTATGTAAATATCACTCCCTCCAACAGCCGCCTTCAACAGACAGTCCCATGTAAATAACATCACTTCCTTCCCACATCCACCTCCAACATGCAGTCACGTGTAAATAACATCACTCCACGCCACAGTCCAATGTAAATAAGGCTACTTTCACACCAGCTTCCGTCATGATAATACAACTGTCTGTATCTGTTCTGAACGGATCCGGTTGTATTATCTTTTTAATAGCCAGTTTGGATCAGTTTCGTCATGTGGACACCAAAACGCAGCAAGCAGCGTTTTAGTGTCCGCCTCCAAAACGGAATGCTGACTAAACTGAAGCAAACAGAAGCAAAACTGATGCATTCTGAACGGATCCTTTTCCATTCAGAATGAATTAGGACACAACTGATCAGTTTTGGACTGTTTATGAGAGCCTGTGACGGATCTCACAAACGGATCCTTACAACGCAAGTGTGAAAGTAGCCTAAGGCTAGTTTCACACCTGCAGCAGGGGACTCTGGCAGGCTGTTCCAGTGGGTGAACAGCCCACCGGATCCGTGCTGCAGCAGGTGCACGTGTGGGCTGTTGGGATCCGTGCTGCCGCAGGTGCACGTGTCGGGCTGAAACTACGCTTTGGCCCCATTCACTGTAATGGGGGCAGGCCATGGATCCGGCTGCAGCACGGCAACCCCTGCCGAGAGGCGACCGGAACAAAAGTACAGCATGTTGTACTTTTGTTCCGGCAGCCTCTCGGCAGGGTTTGCCATGCTGCGGCCCGCCCCCATTACAGTGAATGGGGCCAGAGCGTAGTTCCGGCCCGACACGTGCACCTGCGTTATCACAGGTCTTACATATCTTGCAGTTTATTAGATTCAATTGTACTGCCGTCCTGAGGACGGCAATACAATTGTATTTGTCTAACAGGCAGGACATTCAGGGCCTGGGAGAAAACATCAGGGGCCCAGGCCCCGAATGTTTTAGTCTAGCAACGCCCCTGCTGGCAGCGGCAATCCGGCTACATCCAGACATTAAAGAGGTTGTCCGGTCCCAAAATCCTAATTCTTTTTTATGTGCTCCTCACACCCCTGACCATGCATATGCACCCCCAATACCTATTTTTCATATCTGAGCTTTCGTTCTGCCTATATTGGCATTAGATTGTCCTGGCCAATCTATTTACTTTCTTCCCTTCTTATTTTGTTGAATACATAACTTTATTCATACAAAAGCCTGGCTGCACTGAACAGTGATGAGTCACAGGCTGGACACGCCCCCCACACTGGTCTGTCTGCAGCATCTACACCCATTACGACTCTTGTGTCCATCTTTCTACACCCGGACATGAATCTACTTCTCACTCAGTTTCTAAATCCCATCACTGACAGTCCACAGGCTCTTCCATTACCATCTTCAGAGTGTGATAAACAGCATGAATCAATAAGCACATCCAATCACATGTGTATCTAATCTTATCATGTATGTGTGCTTGATACACAGACTGTTGTGTGCGTTACTGCCTGCTGAAATGTGTATCTAATCCCATTTTTTATAATACAGCCTGCTGAGCTATGTATCTAATCCCATTTTGTGTGATACAGCCTGCTGAGCTGTTTATCTACATAGTAACATAGTTTATAAGGCCAAAAAAAGACATCTGTCCATCCAGTTCAGCCTGTTATCCTGCAAGTTGATCCAGAGGAAGGAAAAAAAAACCCTGTGAGGTAAAAGCCAATTTTCCTCACTTTAGGGGAAAAAAATTCCCGACTCCAATCAGGCAATTAGAATAACTCCCTGGATCAACGACCTATCTCTAGTAACTATAACCTGTAATATTATTACACTCCAGAAACGCATCCAGGCCCCTCTTTTAGTGAATTCACCATCACCACCTCCTCAGGCAGAGAGTTCCATAGTATAACTGCTCTTACTGTAAAGAATCCTCTTCTATGTTTGTGTACAAACCTTTCCTCCAGACGTAGAGGATGTTCCCTCGTCACAGTCACAGTCCTGGGGATAAATAGATGATTAAAGAGATTTCTGTACTGACCCCTGATATATTTATACATAGTTATTAGATCTCCCCTCAGTCATCTTTTTTCTAAAGTGAATAACCCTAATTTTGATCATCTTTCAGTGTACTGTAGTCCACCCATTCCAGTTATTACTTTAGTTGCCCTCCTCTGAACCCTCTCCAGCTCTGCTATGTCTGCCTTGTTCATAGGAGCCCAGAACTGTACACAGTACTCCATGTGTGGTCTGACTAGTGATTTGTAAAATGGCAGGACTATGTTCTTCTATGCCCCTTTTGATGCAACGCATTATCTTATTGGCCTTGGCAGCAGTTGTCTGACACTGGTTTCTACAGCTTAGGTGCTGTTCACTAAAATTCCTAAGTCCTTTTCCATGTCAGTGTTACCCAGTGTAACAATTTATTATATGATGGTGACATGTATTTTCCTTCCCATGTGCATAACCTTACATTTGTCTTTGTTAAAGGAAATCTGTCACCAGGATAATCGCTATTGAAATAAAACCATAGCGTAATAGCACTTAGTACCTTATTTCCAGATGTGCCTTGTTTCCAGTAATAGATGTTATCTATCTTCTGAAAATCCAGTTTATTTGGTATGCAAATGAGCCAGTAAGGTGCCCAGAGGGGCTTCACTCTTGCAGGAAGGAGCCCAGGCACTCCTCCCACTAGTGCCCAAGCCCATCCTGATGCTGGGAGCAGGAAAAAGGGGGAAGAGTCATGGCTTGAATGTGATGTAGGAGGCGTGCCTGGGCTCCTTCCTGCAAGATTGACGCCCCTCTGGGCACCTTAGTGGCTCATTTGCATACCAAATAAACTGGATTTTCAGAAGATAGAAAACCTTTACTGCTGAAATAAAGGCACATCTGGAAATAAGGTGCTAACTGCTATTAGGCTATGGCTTTACTTCAATAGTGATTATCCTGGTAACAGATTCCCTTTAAACCTCATCTGCCACTTCTCTACCCAAGTCTCCAATCTATCCAGATCCATCTATAGCAGTATACCGTCCTTTTCTGTGTTAATTACTTTACATAGTTTAGTGTCATCTGCAAAAATTGATATTTTACTGTGCAAGCCTTCTACCATATCATTAATAAATATATTGAAGAGAATAGGGCCCAGAACTGACCCCTGTGGTACCCCACTAGTGACTAGAGATGAGCGAGTAGTGTTCGATCGAGCTGGTATTCGATCGAATACTACGCTATTCGGCGTACTCGATTTCGTTCGAGTATAACGGCGATGGCGCACTTAGAATTCGTTTCCCCTCCCACCTTCCCTGGCACTCTTTTTCCACCAATCACCATGCAGGGGGGGTATGACAGGCACGCTGAGCACGCTGGCAGCGCAAAAACGGCGTCTACATGGATTGGCTGGAAAAACCATGTGACCTCAAATATTAAAAACTCAGCTCTTCCTGCTCGTACGCATATGCTGCGTGAACTTAGTCAGGGACAGAGGCTGGAGAAGGGAGAGACAGGTTTTAGCTGTTGGACAGGCAGGAGCGTGATTAAAAGCCCTTATCAGGGCTACTATAGTGCAGTACAGTGATAGCTTTACTACTGTATACACTCTGCAGAGAACGGCTGCTGTATTCAGGGATAGCTGCTGGAGTAGGTACAGAGAGAGGCATTAGTGGTGTATTAGGTGCTCTGCTACATACCAAACTATATTTGGCACTACTGCTGTGTACCTTGAACTATAAAATATATAGGCCTTATAATTGGCAACTGTACTGTGCGTTCTCTTGCAAACTAATTGAAATACCTGGTGTTAATACCCACCGTCTGAACAGTTAGTACACGGCTGTGTACCTTGAACTATAAAATATATAGGCCTTATAATTGGCAACTGTACTGTGTGTTCTCTTGCAAACTAATTGAAATACCTGGTGTTAATACCCACCGTCTGAACAGTTAGTACACGGCTGTGTACCTTGAACTATAAAATATATAGGCCTTATAATTGGCAACTGTACTGTGCGTTCTCTTGCAAACTAATTGAAATACCTGATGTTAATACCCACCGTCTGAACAGTTAGTACACGGCTGTGTACCTTGAACTATAAAATATATAGGCCTTATAATTGGCATACTGTACTGTGCGTTCTCTTGCAAACTAATTGAAATACCTGGTGTTAATACCCACCGTCTGAACAGTTAGTACACGGCTGTGTACCTTGAACTATAAAATATATAGGCCTTATAATTGGCAACTGTACTGTGCGTTCTCTTGCAAACTAATTTAAATACCTGGTGTTAATACCCACCGTCTGAACAGTTAGTACACGGCTGTGTACCTTGAACTATAAAATATATAGGCCTTATAATTGGCAACTGTACTGTGCGTTCTCTTGCAAACTAATTGAAATACCTGGTGTTAATACCCACCGTCTGAACAGTTAGTACACGGCTGTGTACCTTGAACTATAAAATATATAGTCCTTATAATTGGCAACTGTACTGTGCGTTCTCTTGCAAACTAATTTAAATACCTGGTGTTAATACCCACCGTCTGAACAGTTAGTACACGGCTGTGTACCTTGAACTATAAAATATATAGGCCTTATAATTGGCAACTGTACTGTGGCGTTCTCTTGCAAACTAATTGAAATACCTGGTGTTAATACCCACCGTCTGAACAGTTAGTACACGGCTGTGTACCTTGAACTATAAAATATATAGGCCTTATAATTGGCAACTGTACTGTGCGTTCTCTTGCAAACTAATTGAAATACCTGGTGTTAATACCCACCGTCTGAACGTTAGTACACGGCTGTGTACCATGAACTATAAAATATATAGGCCTTATAATTGGCAACTGTACTGTGCGTTCTCTTGCAAACTAATTTAAATACCTGGTGTTAATACCCACCGTCTGAACAGTTAGTACACGGCTGTGTACCTTGAACTATAAAATATATAGGCCTTATAATTGGCAACTGTACTGTGCGTTCTCTTGCAAACTAATTGAAATACCTGGTGTTAATACCCACCGTCTGAACAGTTAGTACACGGCTATGTACCTTGAACTATAAAATATATAGGCCTTATAATTGGCAACTGTACTGTGCGTTCTCTTGCAAACTAATT
>ONZH01009071.1:0-100388 GCA_900303285.1 Rhinella marina | reverse complement strand
ACAGTACAGTGGCCTATTAAGGCCTAGAATATTGTATATTCAAAGTACACAGCCGTGTGTAAACTGAACAGACGGTGGGTATTTACACCAGGTATGTGAGATAATTTAACAAGAAAACGCACAGTACAGTGGCCTATTAAATGGCCTAGATATTGTATATTTCAAAGTACACAGCCGTGTAGTAACTGAACAGACGGTGGGTATTTACACCAGGTATGTGAGATAATTTAACAAGAAAACGCACAGTACAGTGGCCTATTAAATGGCCTAGATATTGTATATTTCAAAGTACACAGCCGTGTAGTAACAGAACAGACGGTGGGTATTTACACCAGGTATGTGAGATAATTTAACAAGAGAACGCACAGTACAGTGGCCTATTAAATGGCCTAGATATTGTATATTTCAAAGTACACAGCCCGTGTAGTAACAGAACAGACGGTGGGTATTTACACCAGGTATGTGAGATAATTTAACAAGAGAACGCACAGTACAGTGGCCTATTAAATGGCCTAGATATTGTATATTTCAAAGTACACAGCCGTGTAGTAACTGAACAGACGGTGGGTATTTACACCAGGTATGTGAGATAATTTAACAAGAGAACGCACAGTACAGTGGCCTATTAAATGGCCTAGATATTGGTATATTTCAAAGTACACAGCCGTGTAGTAACTGAACAGACGGTGGGTATTTACACCAGGTATGTGAGATAATTTAACAAGAAAACGCACAAGTACAGTGGCCTATTAAATGGCCTAGATATTGTATATTTCAAAGTACACAGCCGTGTAGTAACTGAACAGACGGTGGGTATTTACACCAGGTATGTGAGATAATTTAACAAGAAAACGCACAGTACAGTGGCCTATTAAATGGCCTAGATATTGTATATTTCAAAGTACACAGCCGTGTAGTAACTGAACAGACGGTGGGTATTTACACCAGGTATGTGAGATAATTTAACAAGAAAACGCACAGTACAGTGGCCTATTAAATGGCCTAGATATTGTATATTTCAAAGTACACAGCCGTGTAGTAACTGAACAGACGGTGGGTATTTACACCAGGTATGTGAGATAATTTAACAAGAAAACGCACAGTACAGTGGCCTATTAAATGGCCTAGATATTGTATATTTCAAAGTACACAGCCGTGTAGTAACAGAACAGACGGTGGGTATTTACACCAGGTATGTGAGATAATTTAACAAGAAACGCCACAGTACAGTGGCCTATTAAATGGCCTAGATATTGTATATTTCAAAGTACACAGCCGTGTAGTAACTGAACAGACGGTGGGTATTTACACCAGGTATGTGAGATAATTTAACAAGAGAACGCACAGTACAGTGGCCTATTAAATGGCCTAGATATTGTATATTTCAAAGTACACAGCCGTGTAGTAACTGAACAGACGGTGGGTATTTACACCAGGTATGTGAGATAATTTAACAAGAGAACGCACAGTACAGTGGCCTATTAAATGGCCTAGATATTGTATATTTCAAAGTACACAGCCGTGTAGTAACTGAACAGACGGTGGGTATTTACACCAGGTATGTGAGATAATTTAACAAGAAAACGCACAGTACAGTGGCCTATTAAATGGCCTAGATATTGTATATTTCAAAGTACACAGCCGTGTAGTAACTGAACAGACGGTGGGTATTTACACCAGGTATGTGAGATAATTTAACAAGAAAACGCACAGTACAGTGGCCTATTAAATGGCCTAGATATTGTATATTTCAAAGTACACAGCCGTGTAGTAACTGAACAGACGGTGGGTATTTACACCAGGTATGTGAGATAAATTTAACAAGAAAACGCACAGTACAGTGGCCTATTAAATGGCCTAGATATTGTATATTTCAAAGTACACAGCCGTGTAGTAACAGAACAGACGGTGGGTATTTACACCAGGTATGTGAGATAATTTAACAAGAAAACGCACAGTACAGTGGCCTATTAAATGGCCTAGATATTGTATATTTCAAAGTACACAGCCGTGTAGTAACTGAACAGACGGTGGGTATTTACACCAGGTATGTGAGATAATTTAACAAGAAAACGCACAGTACAGTGGCCTATTAAATGGCCTAGATATTGTATATTTCAAAGTACACAGCCGTGTAGTAACAGAACAGACGGTGGGTATTTACACCAGGTATGTGAGATAATTTAACAAGAGAACGCACAGTACAGTGGCCTATTAAAATGCCTAGATATTGTATATTTCAAAGTACACAGCCGTGTAGTAACTGAACAGACGGTGGGTATTTACACCAGGTATGTGAGATAATTTAACAAGAAAACGCACAGTACAGTGGCCTATTAAATGGCCTAGATATTGTATATTTCAAAGTACACAGCCGTGTAGTAACTGAACAGACGGTGGGTATTTACACCAGGTATGTGAGATAATTTAACAAGAAAACGCACAGTACAGTGGCCTATTAAATGGCCTAGATATTGTATATTTCAAAGTACACAGCCGTGTAGTAACTGAACAGACGGTGGGTATTTACACCAGGTATGTGAGATAATTTAACAAGAAAACGCACAGTACAGTGGCCTATTAAATGGCCTAGATATTGTATATTTCAAAGTACACAGCCGTGTAGTAACAGAACAGACGGTGGGTATTTACACCAGGTATGTGAGATAATTTAACAGAGAACGCACAGTACAGTGGCCTATTAAAATGCCTAGATATTGTATATTTCAAAGTACACAGCCGTGTAGTAACTGAACAGACGGTGGGGTATTTACACCAGGTATGTGAGATAATTTAACAAGAAAACGCACAGTACAGTGGCCTATTAAATGGCCTAGATATTATATATTTCAAAGTACACAGCCGTGTAGTAACTGAACAGACGGTGGGTATTTACACCAGGTATGTGAGATAATTTAGCAAGAGAACGCACAGTACAGTGGCCTATTAAAATGCCTAGATATTGTATATTTCAAAGTACACAGCCGTGTAGTAACTGAACAGACGGTGGGTATTTACACCAGGTATGTGAGATAATTTAGCAAGAGAACGCACAGTACAGTGGCCTATTAAAATGCCTAGATATTGTATATTTCAAAGTACACAGCCGTGTAGTAACTGAACAGACGGTGGGTATTTACACCAGGTATGTGAGATAATTTAGCAAGAGAACGCACAGTACAGTGGCCAATTAAATGGCCTAGATATTGTATATTTCAAGGTACACAGCCGTGTACTAACTGAACAGACGGTGGGTATTTACACCTGGTATACAAAAAGGGTATTGCAGGCACACAGAACCCAGAACACTAGAGCCAAATAAACTGTATTTAAAAAAATAAAATAAAATTCACAGCCGTATACTGCCAGATCAGATGGTGCATATACACACTAGTTATATAACAGGGTTTTTCAGCCTAAAAGAACGCTGAACAGTAGTGCCAAATATAGTTTGGTATGTAGCAGAGCACCTAATACACCACTAATGCCTCTCTCTGTCCCTACTCCAGCAGCTATCCCTGAATACAGCAGCCGTTCTCTGTAAAGTCTATATTGTAGTAAAGCTATCACTGAAGTCCACTGTAGTAGCCCTGATAAGGGCTTTTAATCACGTTCCTGCCTGTCCAACAGCTAAAACCTGTCTCTCCCTTCTCCAGCCTCTGTCCCTGACTAAGTTCACGCAGCATATGCGTACGAGCAGGAAGAGCTGAGTTTTTAATATTCGAGGTCACATGGTTTTTCCAGCCAATCCATGTAGACGCTGTTTTCGCGCTGCCAGCGTGCTCAGCGTGCCTGTCATACCCCCCCTGCATGTTGATTGGTGGAAAAAGAGCGCCAGGGAAGGTGGGAGGGGAAACGAATTCTAAGTGCGCCATCGCCGTTATACTCGATTGAAATCGAGTATGCCGAATATCGTAGTATTCGATCGAATACCGGCTCGATCGAACACTACTCGCTCATCTCTAGTGAAGCAGCCAATTTTATTTTTCATCTCTAGTTATCACACCTTTTCTAGTAAATTAAAGGGTTTCTGTCACCAGTTTTTTCGGTATGAATCAGGCTGACATTAGAGATGTGCTAATGTCACCTGATTCAAAATATATATCTGTTTTATTTACTGGTGCCCCCATTTTTATATAAAATGAACTTTTATTTTATGCTAATAAGGCTTCTAGGTGCAAGGGGCGTTACCTCTGCTCCTAGAGGCTCTGTTGATTGACAGGACCAGGCAGAGAAGAAACAATCCATTCACCATAGCTTTCAAGGACCTTCAATGATGTCATGACCATGTGATCAGTCACATGGTTTAGGAGGAGACAGGCTATTTGTGTGATCCTAACCATGTGACTGATCAAATGGTCATGAGATCATTTAAGGTCCTTGAAAGCTATGGTGAATGGAGTGTTTCTTCTCTGCCTGGTCCTGTCAATCAACAGAGCCTCTAGGAGCAGAGGTAACGCCCCTTGCACCTAGAAGCCTTATTAGCATAAAATAAAAGTTCATTTTATATAAAAATGGGGGCACCAATAAATAAAAAACATATATATTTGGAATCAGGTGACATTAGCACATCTCTAATGTCAGCCTGATTCATACCGAAAAAACTGGTGACAGAAACCCTTTAAAGTATAGAGGACGCGACAATTTCAGAGAGAGAGAGGAGCCTCTGGGTGTAACGGTAACGTCCTGTTGCTCCTAGAATCTCTTTTGCATATATTAAAACACAATTTCTCAGGAATGCAGGCACATATGAAGATAGGACTAACACAGGTGTCTTCAGCTGCCAAGAGCACATGTAACAGGTCATCCAGTTTTATGTCTTAGTGTGTCACATACCTCAGTGCTTGTCGGCTTCTTCTGTCTTTTTCTATGAAATAAGTAAATATGTCACAGTTATTACTGTTGTTAATTTCAGTCACCAAGTAAAAATAATGACAGAAACAAAAAGGAGAGAAAACATTCGGGGCCATTACAGAAAGCTTCATTTAAAAATAAATAAATAATGAAATAAAAAATATTACAGTGCATTCGGAAAGTCTTTCACTTTTTTTCAAATTGTGCTATGTT
This sequence comes from Rhinella marina, assembly GCA_900303285.1. Taxonomy (NCBI): domain Eukaryota; kingdom Metazoa; phylum Chordata; class Amphibia; order Anura; family Bufonidae; genus Rhinella; species Rhinella marina. Next base: position 95,321 of record ONZH01009071.1, on the reverse strand, counting down.
GGTCCTTCCGCTAAAATAACTATAGTTTCTCCGCATCATTCTACACTTATCCCATAATGAGAAAGTGAAAACAGAATATTAGAAATGTTTGCAAATGTATTAACAACAAAATATTAAAATTTCACATGGACATAAGTATTCAGAGCCTTTGCTGGGCGTGATTTGGAAAGACACAGTTCTGTCTATGTAAGGTCTCACAGATGACAATGCATATTCACCTGTTCAATACCATTCCTACAGTGAAACATGGTATTGGCAGAATCATGGTATGGAGACTGTTCAGGGTTGAGGGAAAGCTGAATGCAGCTAAGTACAGAGATATTCTTAATAAAAACCTAATCCAAAGAGCGCTAGACCTCAGACTGGACTGAATGTTCAGCTTTCAACAGGACAAAGACCCTAACCACACAGCCAAAAAGCACAAGAGTAGGGACAACTCTGTGAATGTCTTTGAATGGCTCAGGAAGGGCCCTCACTTGAACTCAATCAAAAATTTCAGACATCCCCTATTCAAACGTTACGGAGCTTCAGCGGATCTGCAAAGACGAATGGCACAAAATCCCAAAATACAGTCAGTTACAGTAAAGTGTAAACCTTGTGGCATCGCACCCAGCCACTAACCATGAGTGCAAAAAATTGTTTGTGTTATCATTTATATTCTCTGAAAAAAAGGCCAAGGCCAAAATTCTGCAGGGGTAAGTAAACTTTTGAGCACAACTGTAAATGTACAGTATATATATTTTGTAAGACACAAGAGACAAAAATGTAAGTGCTAGAAGACCTCAGAGTATCAATTGGAGCACTTTTGATTTACAGTAGGTAGAAACAAATCAGTCAACCGATTCTGCCCAATCAAACCTGAACTGAACTTTGAGTTATTCTCTCATCTTATTTTTTATCCATGGATTTTGTTCCTGTTATCACCCTCCTTATTGGGGATCACAATCTGAATTCCTTTTCAGTATGCTTCTGGAGGTTGGGAGGAAGCCCACACAAATACAGGGAGAGCATATAAGCTTCACGCAGATGTTATCCTTGGTCAGATTTAAAGGGGTTCTCCGGGAATTAAGAAAATGAAAATACATAAATATTAATTCATTATAAATATATTCCCAAATACCTCTCATTAGTAATAATGGCTCATTTTGTCTGGGAGCAATCATTAGAAGAAACAAAATGGCTGCCATCCTATTAGTACACACAAAACCTGTCCTAATCACACAACTGGACAAGTTACTTCACAACACTGAGGTAAGGAGTTGCATCATCCTCCTCTCTACTCTGTCAGGGATTATGATCCTGAATACAGTTTAATATGATATTTAGCTGAATCTTTGTAGGAATGGAGCTCATGAGGAGACATGAAGTACAGAGAGGATGGACAGGACGGACTGTGGTAAAGGAGACTGCATACAAGTGCTGCTGCTCATTATCCACATCTGCTCATAAACTCAATTTTAACAGAGATTCAGCTGAAACTTATATTAAACTATATTCAGGATCATAATCCCTGACAAGCAGAGCAGACAGCAGGATGCGGCAGCTCTTTACCTCAGTGTTGTGATGTAACTTGTCCTCCTGTGTGATTAGAGCAGGTTTTGTGTGTACTAATAGGACGGAGGCCATTTTGTTTCTCCTAATCATTACTCCCCAGACAAAATCAGCCATTATAACTAATGAAAGGTATTTGGGAATATATTTATAATAAAGTGATATTTAGGTATTTTCATTTTCTTAATTCCCGGAGAACCCCTTTAAACCTAAGGCTACTTTCACACTCGCATTGTTTTATTCCTGTATTGAGTTCCGTCATAGGGGCTCAATACCAGAATAAAATGCTTCAGTTTTGTCCCCATTCATTGTCAATGGGGTCAAAACTGAACTGAAGAGACAGAGCCAAGATGGATCTGTCATGACCCCCAATGCAAGTCAATGGGGACGGATCCGTTTGGTGTGACACACTAGTAAACGGATCCGTCCTCCATTGACTTTCAATGGAGTTCATGACAGATCCGTCCCAGCGATGTTAAAGATAATACAACCGGATCCGCTCATTATGGACCCACATGTTTGTATTATCAGTAACGGAACCGTTATTGCTGGACCCTGCCGGATCCAGCAATAACACTAGTGTGAAACTAGCCAAAGACCCCAGTGCTGTAGGGAACAGGTGCTAACCACTGAGAAAATGTGCTGCCCATTCATTATTAATCACTGTCAGTCTTGATTGTTTTTTCCAGCCTCCTCTAGTTAGTGAAAGAGTCTTAGTTGAGCAGAGCTAGAGGCACCAGCTTTACGTGTGAGCTCCTTCCAAGTATGCCCAAAGAGAAAGCTCATTTAGAAGGTGATATGGTCGGCACTCCGATGAACGCTTGCAGTGGTGCACGTGGCAAGCTTGTAGTAATGGAAGAAGTAAATCCCAGCACTCGGTGTCTCTTCAATCTTATATCTTTATTCTGTTATCATATAGCATCACATTGGACGCATTTCGGCTCCACCTGAGCCTTTATCAACTGTGCCTCTGCATAACTTTGGCACATCCACCAACATCTAAATCCCCGGTTTTAAAAAATTCCCCCCTAAGTTTTTACTTTCTCATTTCCAACTTAAATACAGATTTTTGTTTTGTTTAGTTCTGGTTATTGCATGCACACACAGGCACAAGTGACATTTATGACATGCAGAAGGTGTGTATGTGTCTCTTTCTGCAAATGTTTAGGTAATATGAATTTAATAAAGAATTACTCTGTGACACAAAATTGCATGAATGTGCTTGGGTGTACAGTGCTGGCCAAAAGTATTGGCACCCCTGCAATTATGTCAGATAATACTCAATTTCTTCCAGAAAATGATTTCAATCACAAATGCTTTGGTAATAATATCTTCATTTAATTTGTCTTCAATGGATAACCACAAAAAGTCGTCAAAAAGCCAAATTGGATATAATTCCGCACCAAACATAAAAAAGGTGGTGTACAAAAGTATTGGCACCCTTTGAAAAATCATGTGATGCTTCTTTAATTTTGTAATTAAAGGGTTTCTGTCATCAGTTTTTTCGGTATGAATCAGGCTGACATTAGAGATGTGCTAATGTCATCTGATTCCAAATATATATCTGTTTTATTTACTGGTGCCCCCATTTTTATATAAAATGAACTTTTATTTTATGCTAATAAGGCCTCTAGGTGCAAGGGGCGTTACCCCTGCTCCTAGAGGCTCTGTTGATTGACAGGCCCAGGCAGAGAAGAAACACTCCATTCACCATAGCTTGCAAGGACCTTTAATGATGTCATGACCATGTGATCAATCACATGGTTAGGATCACACAAACAGCCTGTCTCCTCCTAAACCATGTGACTGATCACATGGTCATGACATCATTAAAGGTCCTTGCAAGCTATGGGGAATGGATTGTTTCTTCTCTGCCTGGTCCTGTCAATCAACAGAGCCTCTAGGAGCAGGGGTAACGCCCCTTGCACCTAGAGGCCTTATTAGCATAAAATAAAAGTTCATTTTATATAATAATGGGGGCACCAGTAAACAAAACAGATATATATTTGGAATCAGGTGACATTAGCACATCTCTAATGTCAGCCTGATTCATACCGAAAGAACTGGTGACAGAAACCCTTTAACAGCACCTGTTACTTACCTGTGGCACATAACAGGTGGTGGCAATAACTAAATCACACTTGCAACCAGTTGAAATGGTTTAAAGTTGACTCAACCTCTGTCCTGTGTCCTTGTGTGTACCACATTGAGCATGGAGAAAAGAAAGAAGACCAAAGAACTGTCTGAGGACTTAAGAAGCAAAATTGTGAGAAAGCATGAGCAATCTCAAGGCTACAAGTCCATCTCCAAAGACCTGAATGTTCCTGTGTCATCAAGAAGTTTAAAGCCCATGGCACTGTGGCTAACCTCCCTAGATGTGGACAGAAAAAATAATTGAGAGATTTCAATGAAAGATTGTGCGGATGGTGCCTAAAGAACCTCGACTAACATCCAAATAAGTTCTAGCTGCCCTGCAGTCCGAGGGTACAACAGTGTCAACCCGTACAATCCGTCGGCGTCTGAATGAAAAGGGACTCTATGGTAGGATACCCAGGAAGACCCCACTTCTGACCCAGAGACATAAAAAAGCCAGGCTGGAGTTTGCCAAAACTTACCTGAGAAAGCCAAAAACTTTTTGGAAGAATGTTCTCTGGTCAGATGAGACAAAAGTAGAGCTTTTTGGAAAAAGGCATCAATATAGAGTTTACAGGGAAAAAAAGAGGCCTTCAAAGAAAAGAACACGGTCCCTACAGTCAAACATGGCGGAGGTTCCCTGATGTTTTGGGGTTGCTTTGCTGCCTCTGGCACTGGACTGCTTAACCGTGTGCATGGCATTATGAAGTCTGAAGACTACCAACAAATTTTGCCACATAATGTAGTGTGAGAAAGCTGGGTCTCCCTCAGAGGTCATGGGTCTTCCAGCAGGACAATGACCCAAAACACACTTCAAAAAGCACTAGGCAATGGTTTGAGAGAAAGCACTGGAGACTTCTAAAGTGGCCAGTAATGAGTCCAGACCTGAATCCCATAAAACCTGTGGAGAGATCTCAAAATGGCAGTTTGGAGAAAGCACCCTTCAAATCTCAGGGACCTGGAACGATTTGCCAAAGAAGAATGGTCTAAAATTCCAGCAGAGCATTGAAAGAAACCCATTGATGGTTTTTGTCCGGCCCATTTTTGGAGTTTTGTGTAAAATGATCAATGATTTGACTTTTTTTTATTTTATTTTGTGTTTTTTCATTGCAAGCAAAATAAATGAAGATATTATTACCAAAGCATTTGTGATTGCAATCATTTTCTGGAAGAAATTGAGTATTATCTGACAGAATTGCAGGGGTGCCAATACTTTTGGCCAGCACTGTATATACTGTTGAGTGGCCTAATGATGTGTTTATTCCAAAACATTGTGGATATGGAAATTTATGGCAGCATGACATTTTGTTTTACAACTTGGGTTTTATTGGTCAAAAGGGTGACATTTTTCCTGGCTACCATAGGTGCAAAATATCCAAAAACCCTGCAGTGAAAGGGTTAATCTGCCCGGGAAAGTTCTAACAAAGGAAAATAATTTATTAAACTGTTAGTGAGAAAGTTATCGAGCAAGACAAGCACTGTATCTGTTGATGCTCTATGCAACTAATCTCTGCTCGGACTGAGTGAGAAAACTAAAAATGAGAGAGAACAGGTTGATTCTAAATTTCAGAATTCATCCCAAATGTTATATTTTTACAAGCCCGATTGTGATTCATTTAAGGAGAGAGAGAGAAAGAGAGAGGAGAGAGAGCACCTAGTATTCCATTCTGTTTTTCTCGGTAATATACAGTATATGTGATGTCTGGGGGTGGGGTATTGTTTATCATTATGGAATGAGCCTAGTAGTATGTGTGAGGAGTATTATGGGCCAGGCAATGCCCCTCTGGGTTTTAGGGAAAGATATTTAAATTAGCTTTCCTAAGCCTATCTGATTCCAGCAGATGAAAGAGATGTTCATTTTTATATATTTTTCCTAGAAACCCAGAGCTATACTGACTGACTTATGATACTCCTATATGCATACTATGAAACCTCTATAAGAAGAAATAGTACCCCCAACCAAGGCCTCTCAGGCTGCCAAGTATACTTTTTTCTGCTCAATTCTGTTACAGGGTATTTTCTCAGAAGCTCCTTTCCCTAATCTTTTCCAGAGGAGCATTATATGGAGATAAAAGCACAGTAATAGATAAAAAATCTTATTATGAAAAAGTGCTGATTTAACATTTTAAAACTACCACATGCTAATTTCCATATATTTTCCTAAAAACCTAGAAATAGAACCCAGCCAAAGGTCCCCCCAATTAGAAAAGCTGACTCTCTGTTTTTTTTTTCTTCTGATAAAAGACCTTTGTACTGAAAGAGCTAGTTTCAGATGTGAGGCTGGCTTAGCAATTTTTCTAGTTGTGCTATGTACAGTAGATTTGTTTAAAAGGCTGAGCAATGACTGGAACTGTATGCTGTAGCTAATTTGAATATCTTTCCTAGAGTAGCATATTAGACTTTCGCCCAAACCAACCTTTCTGAAATATTTAACAGACTGATTCTCAAAACTTCTACAGCCTAATGGCAGTTTTACATATGGGCTTTCTAAGACAGTATTGTGATAAAGACGTTAAGGTACAGTAGTAGACACAGAGATTTGGGATAGATAAGAATTTGTAGTTAAGAAAACATTGATTGATAATATTGTACATTACCTCCGACAAGCATACACAATCAATGGAATTAGCAGTAGGCAGGCTGTTCCAGTTGTTGCTAGAAGGATCATATATCTATATTTTATTAGAAATGATTCCATGGATTCTTCATCTATATGTGAATAGAACAGATAAAAATGTAAACTAATGTATTAAGACTTAATAATTGTAAAAAAAAGTAATAATTCAGGTGCATTGTCAAGAGTTTTGTGCATCAGAAAAAAAGCTAGAGAGCTGGCATACGGTTGATCTCTGATCTAATATGCAACATTTTTCTGGTGCACACATTGTTAAATGTGTTGATCCACATGAATCCTGAGGCTCAACCTACTCTTCCCCACCCACTTTTCATGAAGAGTGGCAAGGAAAAGTGCAAAAAATATTTGGCACAAAACCACACTTGCTTCAAAAATTAAGAATTTTATAAGCCAGAAAAAAAGATACATTCCCCCAAAAGGACATATTATTTTTCATGCATGACCATAATCCCTGTCATCTGTTAACCCCTTGAGAATTGAGCCTATTTTGACAGAAATGCTGAGCATTTTTATAATATGTCTTATTAGGGAAAGATGTTTCTTTGTTTTAGAAAACAGAGTGTAAAGACTCTTCTTAGAAAACTACTAACAGCATCAGTCTTCAGTCTTAAGCATTTTATTGAGCGTGGAAGATGCCTGTGTGTAATATAGAGGCTTCCAGTCTGACTCTTGTCAGTACCCCAGTACCCGACTACGTATATGCACCCTGTCACTGCCCATCACCCTGCCTGTCTGATTTGTTAGACTGAACACAGATTTTCATTAGGAAACTCAGTTAAAGCTTTGCTAATATGATTTTTTAAATTGAAATGATGTTTACACTTTAAGGCACAGCCCCATTTTTTAAATATGACATATTACTTTATGTGGTAATAACTGTAGAATGCTTATACTTACATAAGCAATTCTGAGGCTGTATTTTTCAGTGAAACATTCTATTTTATGTAAGTGGAACATTTTGGTCAATATATTTTGGTTTTGCTTATAAAACATCTAAAATGTAACAAAATTTGTAGTTTGCCAAATTTAATATCTCTACTTTTAAGACAGATAGACGTAGTTCACAGAAAAAATAATAATTAATATGTACCCCGTGTACGTTTTATGTTGCCATCATTTTCCAAATACAGTTTTATTTTTGGAGAGGTTAAAGGGCTGAAAGGTTTAGTAGCAATTTTACAAATTACCCAAAAAATATTCAAATCCTACTTTTTGAGGGACACATTAGTTTCTGAAGTAGTTTGGAAGGGTCTATATATTATAACGCCTACCACCCCCTCCCCCACAATAAATCATGCCATTTTAAAAACTACACCCCTCAACATTTTAAAAATATCATTTAGGAATTTTCAGATTTTCATTTGTAATCAATTTTTTGGAACACAGCAGGCAATTAGGTAGCAATAAAACTAAAAATGTATTAGCCAAATTCTGTAGGTTTAATAAATATCTAATTTGTGGCCCTAGAGTGCCACTTGACTGAAATACTGGCCTCAGAATTGAAGGAGTGCATTGTAAATTTCAGAGTTCCCATATTTTATTAGGTTTTCAGGTATCATTTCAGGTTTGCAGAGGCTTTGAGGTTCCAAAACATAAGAAACATCCCCCAAAGCTATTTTGAAAAGGGCACCTCTCAATGAATTAATATAGGGGTGCAATGAGCGTTTCAGACTCACGCTTGTATTTCATAGAGTTTATTAGAATTATAATAGGAAAGGAAAACCAAAAAAATTTTAGCTCAACATTTTTCCTTTTTCCAAGGATTAACAGGTGAAAAAGCAAACCAAAATTCTGGTGTCTCCTACGTACGACAGTATCCCAAATGTGGTTGTAAATAGTTGTTTGGACAAATGGTAGGGCTCAGAAGAGAAGAAGCACCATTTCCTTTTGAAATCCAGATTTTACTGCAATGTATCTTCACTGCTCTAGACCACCTGGAATTACAGTGATTCCTTCCATACCCAAAGTCACCAAGGGTACTAAAATTAATAGACTGCCACAGACTGCCAAGAATGATTAACTTAACTGAAATTAACTTTTTGTTACTCTAGACTATGTTGAATACTTAAACAAGCATTTTCATCACCATAGACCAGCAAGGATGCTACATTTTTTTTTATCCCAGAACACTTGCCATTAAAGTTGATCTCTCCAGAGGAAGAATTCCCAGCACTATTGTGAGCGATACATGAATATTGCATATAGCTTTCATCATTGCTGTGTATGGTCAGAGTCCTCTCCATCTCATTCTGCAATATAGATCCATTCTTTTTCCAGGTGTAGTGGGTTACATCAGGCCGGCTGCTCAGGAAGTCACAGATCAATTCAGAGAATTCATGTTCTTTCTTCATGGTTATGTGAACTCCAATTGCGGCATCTACAGAAGGGAGAAAAAAAAAGAAAAATCAATAAAATGCTAAATAAATAAATATATAATGTACTCTAAACTCCAAACTATAAAGTCTACATTCCACCATATTGTTCATACAGAATGATTCAATAAGAAAACCCCTAGGAAGGGGTAAACTATCTTCAAAATATGTACTACAAATTACTTTGACACCGTATGGTAACATATGGTGCTTGGGGATGTGGTGAACTGTCACTTTTTGATCCATGGCTTCATGGCATATCCCTTTTCACAGGTCACTGGTAAATTGAACCTGCAACTATCAAAATGCAGTGCAGTCTTAAGCATATTATAAAGCAGGAGGAGCTGAGCAAACTGATGTACAGTTTTAGGGGAAACAATTTGGTAATTTCTGCGCTTTCTGAGCTTTGTATCAAATGGGAGGTGTTACATTCTGATTGACAGCTATCACTGCAGGCTTAGTTGTTCAGTTACTGTAGGTGTTAATGACTTATAGAAAGATCAGAAATGTAAACAAAGTTTTACTATTTTTTTCCACTATATTTTTATGGCAACTGTCCACTGGATCACTGTTACCAGTGTTCTCCAAATCTGTACGGTATATATGGGAGGTGAAACCTGCCAAACAATAAAACAAAAAAGAACACAAAATCAAATTGAAATCTGAATTTGATATTTCATTTTGAACCCGTGTCTGCAAAATCCATGACAAAATTAAAAATAAAAAGAGAAATTTCAATTTTTATTTCAAACTCCAAGGTTGGGTAATATGTGACGAAAAAATTGAATGTTAAAAAACCTTTTACATTTAACATTTAATTTTTTTTCAATTAATTTTCATTTCTCTATATTAATATTTTCCTGTAAAAATTAGAAAAAATGAAAATGCTTAAATGAAAGTCAAAAAGACTGAGGTTTTGTCTCAGATTTTCATCTCCTCTAGGCATTTATTCAATGAAAAGCGCCACTTACTTGCTGTTTTAATTATTATTTCACCTTTTTATTTTTTTCTATTTTGCTATTTTTTATCCCAATTATCAAGTTGTCCAACTTTCAAATACATGCAAATAAGTCAACATGTAAAAAAGATGCTAATTACACAGGTGCATGTCAGAAGAAGTCTATAATTCCAGTAGAGAGTGCTCTGCTACTGCACAACAATTTTAAGAGGTTGCACATAGCTGCAGGTCAGAATGACTTTGTAATCCCAATAGAGGGCACTCTGCTTACTAAACAAGATAAACAAATTACAATAGGTCACACACAGCCACACATCTAACTCCACCATGCTTGCTGCGTTTGGTCTGGTCCCATGCCATATGTATCCCCCCTCACTTTTACTCCCCGGGGCTGCTAATCACTATCTCAGTGAAGGACATTAATCAATAATTTCCTTGTTTGCACATAAAATATGATAATGTCCAGTTCATACTGTCAGTATTGTAAATATAGAACAGTATATATATATATATATATATATATATATATATATATATATATATAATACATCATTTGAGCACCATGACAGTTGGAAGAATACTAAAGTCCATCCATCCATTCCAAAACCAAGAGGTGGACGCCCAATCAAAATATTGGATTCAACAACTCAGCTCATCATAAGGTCTATCAGTTCTGGGGTGACAAATAAAGCAGTGGAGGTGGCTCATGTGCTGTAATTGTAAGATTACAGATGTCCATGCAAGCACTGTGCAATATGCATTACAGAAGTCTAGAATGGTGGCCTGACAAAGGGTGAAAAATCCTTGACTTTGATATTGTCATACAAAGCATCGCTCAAGTTTTCAAAACAGTACGAACAGTGGACGGTAGAAGATTGAAAACGGGTGGTTTGGAGCAATGCGATCCAAGTCAATAGACTGGGCTCTGATGGGGGCAAATGGGTTTGGAAGAAACAAGGGAAAAGAGCCTAACGGATTGAAGGAACTGTCGAGTTCAGTGGAGCAGGCATGATGATATGGGGTTGTTTCACAGCCAAAGGAGTGGAATAATTGTGGTCTCAATGCTGAGCTATATGTCAGTATCTTACAAGACGATTTACTTCGTACACTTGAGTACTATGGTTATGAAAAGGACGACATAGTGTTCCAGCAGGGCAACGACCAGTAGCATACTTCGTGATTGGCAAAAAAATGGTTCAATGACAATGAAGTAGAGGTGGATTGGCCCCCAGAGTCCCCAGACCTCAACCCAATCCAACACTTGTGGGTAGAGGTGAAGAAACAGCCGTATTCGTATCCAAGTGAGTCGACCAGTATGAGCCAACACTGGGAACGTGTAGAAGAGACCTGGGAACAGATTTTGGTTGAGACATGCTTGAATCTAATCAAGAGCATGCCTAGAAGGATTCAGACAGTGCTGAAAGTCAAAGGTGGATTTACAAAGTACTAATAAAATAATAAAAATTAAATAAAGGTTAACATTTAGAATTTTAGGAGTAAGCAGTAATGTAGTTACATGAGAATAATCTACAGAACTAATCATATGCTAAATATTTGCAAGTCCAATTTATGTATGGGATAGCCAAGAGGATTGTCTATAAAATGATGGGAGTCTCTTTGAAGCTGTAGTGGATGGTGAAATATGGAGCCTGAAAGTCACAAGGTCTAAACATTGTTACCCTTTTGCTCGTCAGTGTATAATGGTGCATATTTTCCAGCATCAAGAGGCATCAAGAGGCACTATACTCCAGTGCATACATTTGAGGCATAGAGGTGCTATAGTTTTCTTAGTAAACTAGCACATATTATTTTTATACACATTACAGTGGTCTCTTATCAGTAAAATAGCCATCCTAGTGGCACTTTTAATTTTTGTAGAAAAAATGCCTAATGGAGATATAAGCAAAATCTAAATCTGTCTTTGTGCCTTTCATTTAAGCAATTTCATTTTTTTTTAATTTTTGACAAGAAATACCACTATAGTAAGATGAAAATTAATTGGCAAAATAGAAATGTAAAAGGTGAAAAGTTGAAAATGAGAATTGAAATCGAGGTATTTAATTTAATCTTTCCTTCTTTTTGCAAACGTGGCTTGAAAATTATACCGTATGTCAAATCAGGATTTGCATTTTAATTTTCTCTTTTTTCTTTTACTTTTAGCAGGTTTCACCTCTCATATGGTATGTAATAGGAAGAAACAGTTTATGTCTTTCCAGCTTCATTATTATTAATATTATTAATCCACTTAGCAATGTCCTAACCATGGAAGATATAACTGTAACAAATCACTGTCAACCCTGTTTTCAGGATCACTTATGAAAAGGGGCTGATTATTTCCCAATATAAGGATGGGACTTCTAATGTTCCCTTCACACAAATCTAAGTCTAGTTCAAGACCTATAGGTAGTGATGAGTGAGCATGCTCGGCCGAACTCGCTGTTTGGCCGAGCAAGCCGGCGCTCGGGTCCACTCGGTGTTCAGCTGAACACCGAGTGTACTCGAGCACCATGCTCGAGTCCCCTCCCCACACCGAGACCTCCGTGTAACACAATAGTAAACGGATCCATCCTCCATTGACTTTCAATGGAGTTCATGACGGATCCGTCACCTTACCTTTCCCAGCAGCTCCCTACTCCCTCCAGCAGGTGGCGCTGTGGTGAAACTTACCACTGTGCGTGCCGTCTTCCTGCTGGGACAGGTTGGAAGCTGCTGGGAAAGGTAAGTTTAACGCCCTCCCCCCACATCCACAGTGTCTGTGTCATTTTTTTTTCGGGGGGGGGCCGTGTAAACCAGACATCCTCCCCTCTTCCGAGCAGGGGTGCCTGGTTTAGTCCCCTTGACTTTAATTATGCTCGGGTGCTCGGCTGAGCACTCGAGCACCCCTGAGTGCTCAATCATCACTACCTATAGGCATATGTACTCAAAGGGTTGCCACTTAAACAGAAAGTCGAGTGGTTGCTAGCCAGACATGTCTATGCTGTGTTCATATATGCTTTATAAGCCATTATTGAGGCATCTGTCATAGTTTTGGTCCACAGCATGTAGTCCTAGTTCTACATATACTAGGTGTATGCAGTTTAGTATTAAAGTTACATATCCATCATATATGATCCTCAGACTCCTCAGGCTTTCATTCCTACTTCAGTAGTATTGACTAGTATTGACTATTAGGTTTCAAAGTAGTAGTAGTAGTAGGTTCCAATGGAGAAATGAAGAACATTGATATATGAAGCATTATTATTAATGTAATATTCACAGATATGTATAATATAAAATAAACATATTTATTCCTCCTGATTGTATACATACATTGTACAGGTATCTCTGTTGGTGCTGATTCTCCTCTACCCAGATGATTTATGGCAGCACAGGAATAGGGCTCCATGTTCCAGGTCACATTCATCACTTTTATCTTCCGTCCTCTGTCTGGTAATCTGGTTTTCCCTTTGTACCATTCATACCAATAAACACCAGGCTTCGAGAAGCTGTTACATTGTAACGTCACATCACTTCCTTCTATAACTTCATCCATCCCTATGATAGTAACGGTCACATTTGTTGGTGTATCTGTGGAAAGAAATTATCATTATGGTTTAAATAATATAACAAGTTTCCAAAAACCCTTAATTTCACCCAGGCAGCCTGCATGATGTTAGCATCGGAGCATCTTATGCTCCAATGCCCTCCTTTGGCCTGCACTAAATCACACAGGGCAAAGGCATTTTTCCCAGTTCCAGTTGCGAACCGGGCTCTGCCAGGTGGAGGCTTCTGCCCTGCAGTGAGGCCGGTGACGTCACTGGCACTGATGGGCGGGCTTTAGCGCTGCCTTTGCCGGTAAAATGTCACCGAACACACTACTGGGTGGAAGCCTCCGCCCGGCAGTATGTATTTGTAAACAAAAGAGCCCTTGCCCTGCACAATCCAGCACAGGGCAAGGGAGGGCATCGGAGCATGAGATGCTCCAATGCTAACATCAGGCAGGCTGCCTGGGTAAAATTAAGGGTATGTCCGGGTTCAGCTCTGAACCCGGACAACCCCTTTAATGGAGCTTTCTCTTACTATATTATGATAAAGGGGGTAGACCAATAACAAATGGTTTCCTTGTCAGTCTGGTCTAATGGATAAGATTTGGCACTTTTACCATAAATGCCATGTAGCACTAAATATATATATTTTTTAATTCCCGAATTTCCAATTTTGAGTCACTCATCTTTTGAAGGGCTTTTCTATTCGCTATTTTTTTTTAAACTCTGTGACGGAAGCCCTTGAATGGACCCTCCAAAGCAGATGTAAATATTGTCTACCTTGAAGGGGGGGTGGGTTCCATAATTTTTTTAAAAGCTACCCTCTGGATAAGTCATCAGTGTCTGCTTGGTGGGGGTCTGACACCCATCAGCTGTTTCAGATGGCATGGGCGCTCACAGTAACGCCATGTCCTTCTCTCAGCTTAACCTAGGCTATGTGATGTCAGGTTCATCAGTCACATGATCTAGGCGCAGCTCAGCACCGTTTAAGTGAATTGGGCTGAGCTGCAATACCAAACCCAAACACTATATAATGGACGGCGGTCTACTTGGTGACCTGAGAGAAAGTTGTTGTGATACTGCCAATGCTTATGCCTTCCCAAACAGCTGATCGGCGGAGGTCCCAGGTGTCAGACCCTCACTGATCAGATACCGATGGCATATCCTGAGGATAGATCATCAGTCAAAAAAAAAAAAATTGGGGGAAGCTATTATCAGGATGGGAAGGCACCATGGCTATTGGTCTATTCCCATCCTAAAAAAAGCAAAGTGCAGTTGCTCCTGAAGAGGACCACCAGATTAGATGGTCCTATTTTAAATGTATCCTAGCTCCCCCTGCTACCCCTGTTATGTTGAGTTACTTTCAGCACTGTTATGAAAAAAATGCTCTGTTGACACAGCGAGTAAAAGTAATGGAGGCGGGTTGCAGACACCTCTGTTACTAATGCTTCAATAAAGTGTTTAAAAAATGCTAAAAAAGATCTTCTGACTTTTATAACATAATGGTCTGAAGTAATCCAACTAGTCCGACAGTGTTCAAACAAGGATACTTGTTTAAAAAAAATAATGAATAAAAAATGTAATTGTTTCATTCCAAAGGCTTCCTCCTGACATTCCCTGTCCTTCTGCCACAGGTTCTGGCCTTGGATGTGCTCCTCTTTCTTATCCTACCAATTGAAGCAATAGTCCAGATAAAACTTGTTAATTACCAGTAAATCTGCTATTTCCAATTTTTAACATGTTTAGTAGTGTTGAGCGAGCACCTCTGTGCTCGTATGTTCGGGTGCTCTGGCCAAGCACTAGGGGTTGCTTGGGTACTCTGCCGAGCACCCGAGCATAATGTTAGTCAATGGGACTAAACCAGGCACCCCCCGCTCGGAAGAGGGGAGGGTGTCTGGTTAATAGAAAAAGGTCAGAATTGCGACTTCTCCTCTTTTACTCCTTTCACTCGTAAAAGTATGCTAATTAACTGAATTTGTACGCATTAGCATACAATGCGTAGTATTAGCGTACAAATCAACATTACAGTGAATGCCAGTACTCTCCCGCACGTTTATTCGCTGCTTAGCAGCGAACAAACATGCGGGGAAGAGACTCGAGCATTGCGCCCGAGTACACTCGGTGTTTGGCCGAACACCGAGCGGACCCAAGTGTAGGCATGCTCTGCCGAATAGCGAGCTTGTCTGAGCATGCTCGCTCAACACTAATGTTTACTTGTCTACGTTAACCTTACAATTTTGTTAGATTTCCCTCTTTTTTAATTAAATTCAAATTTCTATGGGACTTGATTCATTCTTTAATGACCTTAATGACCAGACTTTTTCATGATTTAGTGCACGTGGTAGTTTGTATTTATTGGACCATTTTTTACATGTTAGACCTTGTTCACACGTCAGTTATTTGATCAGTTATTTCCATCAGTGATTGTGAGCCAAAACCAGGAGTGGAGCCTCCACAGAGATCAGGTGTAATGAAAAGATCTGCACCTGTTCTGTGTTTTTGACCCGCACCTGGCTTTGGCTCACAATAACTGATGGAAATAACTGATCAAAAAACTGAAGTGTGAACAAAGCCTTAATCATAGCCTTTAATTCATATGATTTTTTTTAGACAATGACTTTTTTCTTTTTTATTTGGGGACAACTATGAAGAAATGTACAAAATATTTGTTTTCAAACTATAACTCTTCATTCTTTAAATATGTCACCTCCTTTTGGGGGCATTCTACACCGACAGTGCTAATATCTGGCAGCTCTACTGTACTCAGGACACCAGACTATCACGTGACTATTGTGCGCTATGTACAGAAGACAGGAAAAGGCAAAACATTAATAATCCACTTCTGCCTCCTCCTTGTTGGCCTGTGCACCAGAGCTGCTTCTGCTAGAGTGCAGGAGCTTTAATCCTGTGCCACACATGTACAATGCTTTACATTAAAGCATTGCACCATTGCCTATGGCCTCAAGCACATGACCGTTGCCGTCCATGGCCCGTATTGTGTCCCGCAAACAGTGGGTCTGCAATACAGTATGTGGGCACCGGTCATGTGCTTACCGCATCACGGATGCGGGCACATTTACTTGAAAGGTGCGGTGCACTGAAGCACTACATAGGGTTCCTCTCCGTGCCTCCGCACCGCAAAAAAATTGAAAAATGTTTGGCCTTTTTTGTTCATTTTTATGGACCTATTATGATTAAAGAACCCTGAAAGGACATGCCATCCACTATATTTAGCGTATCTATGAAGCGACCGCTGTGGATCTGAAGTTGCGGATTGGCTGGTGCATCCCTGGCAAGTCTATGTCGTACGTTGGTGCTGCTTTCAATTTGCTTTTTTTTTTAAATAAAATTTACATTAGTCATTACAGCCATCAATGTTTGCCTCATTAGTATGCACTGGTACATATTAATTCCATGGTCAGTTTTCTGTTAAGGTAATTAATACTGATCATGGAATGAATGCCTAACAGTGCATATTAATGAGGCAAATGTAAAAGGGCATCTGTCAATAGATTTGTACCTCTGGCTGACCTGTTGTATGTGCGCTTGGCAGCTGAAGACATCTGTGTTGGTTCCATGCTCATATGTGCACACTTTGCTGAGAAAAATGTTTAAATGTATGCAAATAAGTCTCTAGGTGCAATGTAGGCATTTACCTTACTCCTAGAGACTCTGCTTTTTCTGCAACTGCCATCACCTCTGCATTTTGTTTGGCAGGGCAGGCAGTGAAAACATAATAAAGCCTCACCCTGTCAATAAAATGTAGAGGGTATAACAGTTGCAGAGAGAGCCGAGCCTCCAGGAACAACAGCAACGTCCTCCATTGATCCCAGATGCTCATTGTCATATATTTAAAGGCTATGTACACCTTTAGGGGCCATTTTTGATTGCAAAGAGTTAACTATAGTCTAACTCTGTGAAATGTACTTTCACTTTGCTCAGGTCATTTAAGAAATCTTATCTCTAATTTATTAAAAGGTCATAAACACTTATTCTTAAGATTCTGCTACTAGAGAATCAAAAGATGGTACAGAGAAAGGTGCTCAACATTTTTAATAAAGACTACAGTTTTTTGCTCAAAATGAGTGCAACGCGATAATAAAATTGTGACCAAAGGTGTACATAGCATTTAAACAAAAATACAAAATTGCAGGGTCCTGAAAGGATTAAGAATAAGACTAATTTATATTAACAACATGAGATATTTCATAAATGTGGCATAAGTAAAATGCAGATTCAAGTAAACCTGACTTTAAATATTCCCCTCATGATAAATCCCCCCAATATATTTAGGTAACTTGCTAACCCAATGTTACCGTGTCAGGATATCCATCTAGCCTGTTATGGTAAGGATTGTTACAGCTGTAGGGTTAAATGTGCTTAGTCCCCTATAATACGTACATTTGATATTCATAGTTTTTGATGTCTCATTCTTTCGCCCATTAGGATACATAACAGTGCACTGAACTGGACTCCCATCATCCACATATGAAGGAATATAAGTAAGTTCTGATTCTTCTCTCCAGAAATTTTTCTCTTTAGAAATCTCCACTGACTTCTTCTGAATCTGACCAGGTTTGTTCCATTGTAGAGAAGGTGGACTGGAGGCGCACGTGTGTTCTGCAGTACATCGTATAATGGTGGCTACTCCTTCAGTCATAAGCTTAGGCACATAAAGCTGAACGTTTAGTGTACCTGTAGAAATGTATTTTATTAGAAAAAAGTCAATCAAAAGAGAATATTTTACTAAGGCTCAGCAATAATTCAGAATATATGTGTTTATGATATGCAGAATATCCATATAGACATGTGTGTAATGTAACTTCTGCAAAATGTGTTTGTAATGTGTATGTATTTTTTTGTATATATATATATATTATACACCATGTTCCAAATTATTATGGATTTAAGTGTCATAAAGATTACATTTTTGGTTTTTCAATTAAACTCGTTGATGGTCTTGTGTCTCAGGGCTCTTTGGATCACTGAAATCAATCGCAGATACCTGTGATAATTAGTTTGCCAGGTGAGCCCAATTAAAGGAAAACTGGATGTTCCACAATATTAAGCAGGCCACTGTTTTCAAGTAAAATGGGAAAGAAAAAGGATCTCTCTGCTGCCGAAAAGCATCAAATAGTGCAATGCCTTGGACAAGGGATGAAATCATTAGATATTTCACGAAAACTTAAGTGTGATCATCGTACTGTGAAGAGATTAGTGGCTGATTCGGAGCACAGACGTGTTTGTGGTGATAAAAGCAGAATGAGGAAGGTTTCTGCCAGGCAAGTTCATCGGATTAAGAGAGTAGCTGCTAAAAAGCCATTACAAACCAGCAAACAGATATTTGAAGCTGCTGGTGTCTCTGGAGTCTCTTGAACCTCAAGGTGTAGGATCCTTCAAAGGCTTACTGTGGTACATAAACCTAATATTTGACCATCTCTAACCAGTGCTCACAAGCAGAAACGGTTGCAGTGGGCCCAGACATACATGAACACTAATTTTCAAACAGTCTTGTTTACTGATGAGTGTCGTGCAGCCCTGGATGGTCCAGATGGATGGAGTAGTGGATGGTTGGTGGATGGCCACCATGTCCCAACAAGGCTGTGACGTCAGCAAGGAGGTGGAGGAGTCATGTTTTGGGCCGGAATCATGGGGAGAGAGCTGGTAGGCCCCTTTAGGGTTCCCGAAGGTGTGAAAATGACCTCTGCAAAGTATATAGAGTTTCTGACAGACAACTTTCTTCCATGGTACAAAAAGCAGAAACGTGCCTTCAGGAGCAAAATCATCTTCATGCTGACAATGCGCCATCTCATGCTGCAAAGAATACCTCTGTGTCATTGGCTGCTATGGGCATAAACTCATGGTGTGGCCACCATCTTCCCTTGACCTCAACCCTATAGAGAACCTTTGGAGTATCATCAAGCAAAAGATCTATGAGGGTGGGAGGCAGTTCACATCAAAACAGCAGCTCTGGGAGGCTATTCTGACATCATGCAAAGAAATTCAAGCAGAAACTCTCCAAAAACTCAAAAGTTCAATGGATGCAAGAATTGTGAAGGTGATATCAAAGAAGGGTTCCTATGTTAACATGTAACTTGGCCTGTTAGGATGTTTTGGATTTAAATAGCTTTTTATTTCAATGAATGTTACCTCCTAATGCTGCAAATTCCACAAATTAGCATGTTCAGTTCTTAAAAACATATAAAATGTTTAGAAACTCTACTGTGCATAATAATTTTTGAAGAATATACTGTTATCATTGGGAGGTTTGTTCAATAAAATTCGATGTATACTCTAACGGGTGATAACTTTTATTGTACTGACTGTCATTTGCACCGACCATTTAGGAAAATCAGAGATAAATATCATTTGTATAATGATTTGGAACATGGTGTATTTTCAGAATGTTTTAAATGTGTGTGTGCATATATATATATATATATATATATATAGAGAGAGAGAGAGAGAGAGAGAGAGATGAACTACTCTCTCACAGGGGTCGGCAATGACAGACTTCTCATCACACAGGAGTTTTCCAGCCTTGCTTTATTTATCACACAAGATATCGCACTTCCAAGTTTGGCGTTATTCGGCACTGTGAATTTTCAGCTTTACATCACAACGTGTTACATCAACACAAAGCAATAAACTTTTGCCCAGGTAGGCACTCACTATACAGAGGTCTCCTTAGCTCAGCTCCAGGTCAGTAGATCTAGGTCTGCGGTATTCAGCTTTGCTCAGACAGCCTCCAAGTTATGACCAGTGCAACCCACCAGTCCTCCTGGTGGAAGTAGCAAAATCCTTGGGGGATATGGACCAGCAGTCCTCCTGACTCTAACCATGCAACCCCTCTCCTCTTCAGGCGTCGCTGGGTCCCCCCAAACTCAGGCTTCCTCAGCCTTGTGGCCCTCAGCCCTCCTGGCTGGAACCACACAGCCCCTCTGCAGGTCTGTTCACTGGGGCTTAACTCCTCCTCTCAGACACTGAGGATTGCTTTATATCCCAAGTGATTATCACACCTGACCTCACCTCAGGTGATTATAGAGAAAATACAGAAAATCAGAAAATCATATAATACAATTATATAATAGGTCTCCTGTACTATTCTAGGAGACACATATCTTCCATCTTCATATATGAGACCTGTCAGTGCCTCACTATATATATATATATATATATATATATATATATATATATATATACATACATTGCATGC
Source organism: Rhinella marina (assembly GCA_900303285.1). NCBI lineage: Eukaryota > Metazoa > Chordata > Amphibia > Anura > Bufonidae > Rhinella > Rhinella marina. Next base: position 74,932 of record ONZH01009071.1, on the reverse strand, counting down.
ATATATGTATTTCTGAGTACATAATGGGGGGAGTTTAGCAAGATTGGCATTCCTATACTCCAGTCTTAATCTCTCTTCACTGGAGTAAGATGCTCCTAATTTATGAAGAGGCAAATGCCATGTTGTACACAGACAATATAGTAGATGGTAAAATGAGTCAATTTCAGTGCACAATGACACCCCCAGAGGCGATCAGACAGGAAGTAGATGAGATCATGTGTGCGTTCCAGTTTGAAACACACGTGATCACTATGAGATTGTTCCATGCCTTCCTATATTTTTAAGAGATTAGCCTGTCCATAGGTGAGACCATCTCTAATTATATGGGATTATTTAGCCTGTATGGAGGGATGGGGCTGATGAAAACGACTGAATATATTTCCTTGGGACATCTCCTTTGAGGACTGAGCAGTTGTCCATTTTTGTGCTTCTTCATTTTTTAATTCCCAAAGCCATAACATTTTTATTTTTCCATTGGCATGGCCTTGTGAGGGCTTGTTTTTTTGCAGGACAAGTTGTACTTTTGTCAGCCTTTATTCACACGTCAGTGTTTTGGTCAGTGATTTCTATCAGTGATTGTGAGCCAAAACCAGGATTGGAGCCTCCACAGACATAAGGTCTAATGGAAAGATCTGCACCTGTTCTGTGTTTAGAGGTGCTCCTCCTTTTGTCCCACAATAATTGATGGAAACCACTAACTGAACACTGTGAATAAAGTCTTAGTGGCAATTTTATTTACTGCATATTAGAGATGAGCGAATTTGTTGATTCGTTGATTCGTATCGAATCTTGGAAATTTTCAGCTGCGAAGCGAATCCGAATATTAGGTGATTCGCTTCGGCTTTGTACGCATTCACTATGTAGTTTGTCCTATAAATTATACGCTATTGCTACGTATAAGTTACTCTATACGCTATTGCGTACAAATTCAATTCATTAGCAAACTTTTACTGTTTGTTCGTTTATCGTGCGCAAAAGCCCAGGAAGAAAGCGGTCACCTGACCTAGTGGGCAGGGCTTACTCTGATTGGCTCAGGCTCAGTAAGCCAGTGACACATCACTTCTGCTGCTGCGACTGCTGAGACGAGAAAAAACACTGTGTGTGAAGTTCTGAGACTCTGAGACCTGTTTTGTTAAAATTGGGGTGTAATTGCTCTGGGAATCCATATTACACATATCAGGGATACTGCAGGGATACTGCAGGGTAAGTGCAGGGTAAGTGCAGGGTAAGTGCAGGGTAAGTGCAGGGTAAGTGCAGGGCCAGTGCAGGGCTAGTAATTAATCAGGCAGGGAGAGAGGGACCGGGGGAGACAGGGAGAGACAGGGAGAGACAGGGACAAAGACAAAGAGCAGCTGCAGGGCCACAGATTAAAGTGACAAATGTCTGGAATGGATAAGCAAAAGGGGTCAAGTTTCATCCAGACCTCGATCTCTAAAAAGAAGGAGAAGGTGGCACAGGGCAGCATTGTAGCTTCTACTTGTAGTATTCGTCATACTTGGCCGTTGTTCCACCAGGCTAACCCACCAAGGCGCAAAATATACCTGCTGGATCACCTTTTTTTTTATGCTGGTTCGGGTGGCGGTGTGTGCCATCGTAATCCTGCCGGTCCATCAGAAATTAGAAAATTAGCTCTGCCTCTGAGGAGTGCACGCCGCGGCCTCTCAACTCGTGCGTGCCTGCGCATTTTGTAATCGCTAGACAATAGTACGCTGAGGATTCGTACACAAATTGTATGCTCATTCGTATGTGTTCAAAGAAGTTATGTACCTTTTTAACTGAACGTTATTAGTGTGCGAATGTTCGCTAAAAGCCACATACTAACTTATATTTTGTACGCAAATTCAACGAATCTATTCTTTAAATATACGAATCTTAGGAAAAGTTTGCCAAATGTTCGGTGAATCATTTTTTTAATGATTCGCTCATCTCTACTGCATATGATGTAGTTGGAAACTGGAGCAAAAATTAAAATGGGTGAAATAGGAAAAAAAATGCAGTTCTGCATAATAATAATACTAATAATAATAATAATAACAACAACAATAATCATAAAAAGTTTAACTAACAAAAATCTGATTACAATCTACCTTTTTTTCTGGTGTCTGACAGTGGTATAAGGCACATATAAGTATAGAAATGAGCAAGCGCATTGTGCACAAATTAGGTTTTGCTAGGAACTTCCCAAATATTTCGGTTTTCAGCCAATTTTCAAACTTTTGTCTGTCCCTTTGACTTTGTCCCTGGAATGCATGGATGACTCAAAACAATAGTTACAATTTTTCTGCTTGTGCCATTTGATGGGCTTCCCCATTATATTTTGCTGGAAGCCCTCTCTGTACCACGGCCAATTATGAGGATCTATTATGTAGGAGAGGGTCACTGATGAAAGGCTGCTGCTTTGTGGGCATAAACACATAGGGGGTCATTTATCAATCTGAACTATGCCTAAATTAGAAAGTATTTCAGGCATTGATTGAGGCACAATGGTTAGTTACGCCACAATCTGCGACTTCTCTAAAAAAAAAAGTTGGTGTGGTGTGGGCAGGGAAGGGGAGGGGCCTGTAGGCCAGTCTTATTTACCATTTTCTATGCCTGTTTTAGGCATAGAAAAAGATCTAAATGTAAGACAGATAGGAAGCTGACTTACATTTAGAACTGGTGGAGGATCGGCAGAAGTTACTCAAGAGGCTGGCGCTTGCTCATAATTTCGACGGATCCCCCTCCAGCTTAGGTGTATTAAGACTAGCTTCTAAAATGCCGATCTTAATAATAAATAGTAGGCAACAGAGTAGGCGACAGAACAGAGAATGAGAGACTATAAAACAGATGCAATTAAATGTTACATTTATAAAAATGATGATTGTTGTGGAGATAGATTTTCTAGATAGACTGTAGTCATATTCAAGAAAAGATGATTGACCTGAGGGAGATCAACCATCATCACCACAGAGACACCATCACGAGTCTCAACGTTGGTGAATCTAAAACAAGGCTCCTTGGGAAAAGCAATATGCAAATCAAAAAGAAAACCACGGAGACACCATCACGTGTCTCAACGACGGTCAAAACTAGCCAGACCTTTCACCGGGAAGGAACAACCAAGGGAAGGGCAGTCTCCAAAAGGATGCCAAAGCATGGTATCCATCCACAGACAGCTGTTTCGGGGTATTTGCCTCTCATCAGTGTGGAGTAGGAATCTGGCCAGTGGGAGCAATGCCTAGTAGAAGATATTCTAGTCATATTCAGTCAGTCAGTGTCAGTGTGTTACTTGGGCAGGCACAGGCTGCCATTGCTGTGGGCACTGCTGCAGTTCTAAAATTCAATTAATCAAATTAATTTATTAATCACCGTCATCATCATATAATTTCAATTCAGACAAATCAAATCTGTTTGCCCATTTGATTAAGTAGGACCTGAAATGAGTTTTGACAGATTCAATATTTTTTAAACTAAGCATATCACACATAGCATATTAAAGTGCAACAAGGATGACAGTACAAAGCTGTCATGTCCTCAGCAATAAGTCACAAACAGAGCAATACTGCAATTTGCGGTAAGGGGTGTTACTACCGCATCAGGGTCAACGGTACTCCACAGCAGCAGGTTATAACTGCGAAAGCGGTTTTCAACCACATAAACATGTACAGTCACATACATTACACCTAATAGAAATCAATATGTTACCAATGATTATTTAAAATTATATTTCTGGTATTAATAATTTTACATATTTACCTGTGATATCGAGATAAACACTTCTTGAATGTTTATCATATGCATTTATATATATGTCTTCTGCGATCCCTGGATAATAATATTTGTTTCCATCTCCTTCTCTCACAGGGTCTATCCGCAGGGTGCAGCTGTTCTCTCCTGGTACTAGTGAGGTCCGATCTCTGTATTTCTCCATTACTGAAGATGAGTCCCCGGTGTTTAGGATTTCTGGATAACTCCTTCTAGCATATAAGTACCACACAGTGCTGAATGTCTCTGAGGTCCTGGCAGGACGATATGTACAAGGAATCTCTACACAGGAGCCGATCAAGGCAGTGATTTTAGTGGGGAACGTCCACTCCTGACACACAGAACCCAGATAGAAGCCTGGAAACAATCAGCAAGACATCAGGCTGGAGTCACAGAATTTTACTGTCTTGGTTTATTATATAATTATGAGATTTTTTTTTTTACCTTGATACATAAGAAGAAGATAAATCTGCTTCCCGCCATCCATTCTGTATAAGCTTTTTCGGTGGCTAAGCAGGGGAGCTGTCATATGCAGGATATGAAATGGATACAATAAGGTGTTACTGTCATTATAATGTTCTATAGATACACAATGAAGTAATAAACATACTGCTCTACCCAGGGGTTACCTGTTTAACACAATAATAATGGCTTCTCTTCAATATCCATTAGGGACCGCTTCTTGAGCAACCCATTTAGAATACATACATTTGTAGCATCATCTCCAAGATCCCATACAATTGGCCTTTTATTTTATCTCATATACAGTGCTTCCTCAAGATACAACGGAATCAGGATACAATATTTTCAACATACAATGTTTTTTCTGACCCATCGTAAGTTGAAAGCAGACTTATTATACAATGCCTCAGACTCAGATACAACCGATCAAGGCCACTTCTCTGGTAAAATAGTTGGATTAGGTATACTGTAGTTAGCAGCTATTCCTGACTGTTATATGTAAGAACTTGTTTTATCTGACTTAGTTATCTGCTTATGTATCTTAAATCTTCATTTTCTCTTATCTTGGATGACATTTTGGGGCTTTGGAACCGATTATTCAACTTACAATGGTTTCAACATACAATGGTCATCCAGGAACCAATTAAAGGGGTTGTCCCACGAAAAATATTCTACAGTTTTCAAACCAGCACCTGGATCTGAATACTTTTGTAATTGCATGTCGTTAAAAATTTTGTATAGCTACTGAGTTATTCAATAAAATGTATCTGTATAGCGCCACTTAATTTCCTATTTCTTTGACCTGCTCATTAATAAGGCCGCACATGCTCAGTTTCATCCATAACTGTCTCCTGAACTGTGATAGGCAGAGAGCTGCAGTGGAATGGACACGCCTCCTGAGCTGCAGCAGAAAAGACACTCCCATCTTGATATAAATCTAGCAGAGCGATGGAACAATACCTGGGGAGATCTCTAGCTCCATGTGAGGTACAGGGCTGCTTCTAGCTTTGTTAGAAATGTATTTTCATGTAATATATGATGTCTGATTTTTCATTTTTTACGTTATTCATGGGATAACCCCTTTAATATTGTATCTTGAGGGTCCACTGTATTGTAATGTGACAGGAAAAAGCTCCTATTCAACGAGTCTTGCAAAAACTTCATATTGGGATTTCATAAAGATAAGACGTGTCTTCAATTTTCTCTTGATCAGATCCAATTTAAGTGGCACCTTAAACCATATATTATTCAGAGTTTATCATAAATTAAACCACCCCACTTTGTCCACATAATTTTGTTTACAAAAAGTTGTTACAAATGTTTAACTTGGATTTTACAATATATGCATGCTCATTTTGAGGTTAGGAGTCCAGTGGGCGGTCCAATTCTATTATTGACAGTCCAACTAATTTAAGTATCGTGGCAGTGGCACTGCCAGAGTGGCATACTGGGGTCAGTAAGTTGGTGTATCTCACCTCAAAAAAGCTGTCTGAAGCTAAACTTGATGGTTAACGCAATGCATAAAGAATGGCAAGAAAAAGATAACTAACTTTTCAATCGTTTTTGTTATGAGATAACCAAGATAACACTGTACATGTGTTATCAGAGTCTATTTTCGCTCTGCTACATCTATATGTGTAGTGTTTTGGGGAGTTGGATAGTAGACCCAGGTCCTTCTAGTGAGGGAAACTACAATGTAGTTAGTGTCTAGATGGCCAAAGATTTTATTTGTTACCCTGTGTTTGAAAGTGCACTGACTGCTGTGAAAGCGATAATAAAGCTGGCTGTGGCCATGTGCCCTGAAATCTATGGTGTTGGAGTGGATTCTTGAAGTGTGTCAACTGTCTAGACCTGAGAAGTCAGAGATCTCAGAGAGCTAAGTGACCTCCAAGTTGTTACAGTATACATACAGTGATAGCTTGACACTTTGTTCCAGAATGAGCAAATGTGTAAATCATTAAATCATAACCTACATTGACAAATTTCCCAGAAAACTATATACCGTTCATCTCCTCCTGCACCATAAGTTGCTGGCTACAAATCAGACAGTGGAAGTCAGAGTGTCAGGTTCCTTTAAAAAGAATGTTTAGGACTATGACAGAAAGTACAGAAAAATGGCAGCCAGATACAACATGTCTTACATTTTCGCATTCACAAACTAAAGATGAACAAATTGATTTGTTAGAATCAAAATCCACCCTAATTTTTGAGAAAAAAATAGATTCGGTAGAATCTGAATTTTGTCAGATTTGTTTAGATAGAATTTTTCCAGAGATAGAGATAGATAGAGAGAGGGAGAGAGAAAGATTTTACAGGCATTTAAAGCTTTCTCAATTTCAGTAGAATCAATTTGCACCCAAAATTAAATTTTTTTCACTGGGACCGAAATATTTTTTGGGAAATTCAATTATCTCTAATTCAATTTTATTTTTATATAAAATCCCCAAAGAGACAAGTACCACAGCAGCCATTAGTGTAGGATTGGCCCCAGATTAATGTGGGCCTCCTCCTAATTCTCTTATCCATTCTTTCATATTCTATTCACCACTGTAATTTGTTTTACACCATTTTTTCAACTGTTCTAAATTTGTTTTAAAAGATTTTGAAAAGTTAACAGGGAGTCAACAGTGGTGTAAAATAAAGAAAAAAAAACCTGCAGCCCTTGATTGGCCTGTTATGGCCTGTGCACAACATGGGGAGGGGAAGGTGTGTATGTTTATTTATGTAGAATGATAATATTACTATATGTAACTCTGCACTGAGCATGCTCAGACAGACTGTGTCAGACCTTGCAGAAAGGGCTGAAAAGGATGAGCCGGAGATTGGAGCTGACAGGGAGTAGGGCTGTGAGGACTTGTTATGGAGAGTTATAAGAGGAGAGTCCTGAAATTCTGTGTAGAGACTCCTGAGACAAGAGACATCAAAAGTTATTTGTGCTTCAATCTAAGACTTTTTTCCATCGCAGGCCAAGTCTACAAAACTGGATGTGGTGTGGGCGAGGAAGGGGTGGGCCAGCAGTCCCGTCTCACTCATCAGCTTACATTTAGACCTGCGGTGGATATGCCAACAATATATGTAGAGGCCAGATAAAGGGCTTATTAAGACCGGCATCTAAAACGCTGGTCTTATTTAATGATCCCCAAAGTGTAGCAGCAAACTAACTGTAAGTGTTAACGTGAAATTGAGCATCAAGCCTCAATCATTTGTTTAATTGTATTCATTTTACACACAGTTGAAATTTATTTTTATTTATTTATTTATTTATTTTTGTGGGGTTCAGTTTAACCCCTTCCCGACCAGCGCCGTACATTTACGGCGCTGGTGCGGGGACATGACGCCCGCTCGCAGGTGCGGCGGGCATCATGGCCGGCAAGTCTCTGCTGTTTCTAACAGCAGAGACTTGCCGCTACTTACCGCCATTGGCGGCGTCTTCTAGGCCCTTCTGATGTCGTGATCACACGTGATCACGGCATCAGGATGCGTCTGAACCCAGAAGCGTACGCTTCCGGGTGGTGTACAGACGCCCCGAGTGGCCAATCGGGGTGTCTGTATACCATATGAAAACTGTAATCCTCGCTGGTGAGGATTACAGTTTTCAAAGTGCAATTCTTATTCTGGCCACTAGATGGCAGGCCAGGATAAGAAATGAGCAATTCATGGATTTATCTCAGTCTAGTAAATCCCTGATTGCTCATAAAGAAAAAAAAAACACAACATATCAGCTCATATTTGAGCTTAAAAATAGTTTTTTAAATTTTATAAAAAATGTTAAAAAATATATAAAAAATAAAAAATATATAAAAGTTCAAATCACCCCCTTTCCGTATAATGAAAAAATCAATACCTAAATAACAATAAATATAGACATCATGGGTATCACCGTGACTGAAAACGCCCGTACTTTTAAAATATAAAAAAAAATTCCAATACGGCAAATTGTGTGGCGGAAAAAAGCGTCCAAATGGCGATTCGCCATTTTTTGTCGCTTTTTTTTTTCTAAAAAAAAATAAATAAAAAGTGATCACAAAGTCATACACACCCCAGAATGGTATCATTAAAAACTTCAGATCACCCCGCAAAAAATGAGCCACCATACAGCTCCATACACTTGAATACCAAAAAGTTATAGGGGTCAAGATATGACAAGGAAAAAAAAAAGGGGCAACTTTCTAATTATTTTATCACTATGAAAACGCAGGAAAAACTATACATATTAGGTATTGCCGGATTCGTACTGACCAGTAGAATGAAAGTAACTGGTTAGTTTTAATGCACATCGAACGCTGTAAATAAGAAACCCGTAGAACTGTAGCGGAATAGCGTTATTTTTTTGCAATTTCACCCGATTTGGAATTTTTTTCCCGCTTCCCACTACACCATATACAATATTAAATGGTGGAGTTGGAAAGTACAACTTGTCCCGCAAAAAACAAGCCCTCATACAGCTATCTGAACAGAAAAATAAAACAGTTATGGCTGTTTGAAGGCAGGGAGCCCAAAACGAAAACGCAAAACCGAAAAAACCTCCGGGGTAGAAAGGGTTAAGTAACTAGCATATACACATAAATACTGCAGAAATACTCAGGTTAGTCCACAATATTATCTGACAGGCTAGAAATGTCAGGGGTATAGAAGTGTTGAAGGAGGCCTTATACCCTACAGCTAAGGTGTTTGTTAATGGGGCCATATCTCAGGAATTCAATATCTCAGGAATTCAAAATCACTAAAGGTACCAGGCAGGGGTGTCCCCTATCGCCACTGATTTTTATATTGAACTATTGAACCCTTGGCACAAGCTCAAGTCTCTCATCTATCACCATGCTATTTGATCAATCTAGCCTTAAATCTTTTGAGGTCCTACAGTCTGAATATAAGATCCCAAAAGATGACTTTTACAAATACTTACAAATTAGACATCTGTTCTCACATGAGGACCCCTGTCAAATTAAAGCAAACAAAGATATTTTAAAGCTTTGGTCTAGCCCCAACCATCTGAGGACTCTAGCTTGCACCTGCCCAATATATGTAATGCTAAGTTCTAAACAGATCTTCCGCAAAGCTGTTCCCTTCTTGGCATGGGACAAAGAGTTGCAGATGACAATTCCCTCTAAAGATTGGACCCTCTCATTGCAGTTTATGTCTTCCATCTTCCATTGCATCTCACACTATGAAGCCGCCATAAAAATTTGCCTCAGATGGTATTTCACCCCGGAGAGGGCACTTCTCACTAATGCTGGAGGAATTGTGGGGAGAAGGGCACCCTGCTACATATTCTCTGGTCATGTCCCTGCCTGGAGGTCATGTGGACAGATGTTTTCCAACTAGCCTCCAAATTTAGTGGTACGCACATAACCAAATCACCTTTGATGGCTCTTTTCTTTATGAATATCAAATCTATACCTAGATTATTCCGCATACCGGTGGCACATATATTCTTAGCAAAGCTGGCCATAACTAAAAAGTGGAAGAGCTCGATCATACCAACTATCCCAGAGATTATCTCTAGAGTCAGCACTACATGCCTTTATGAAAAGCTAATAGCAATGAAAGATCATTGCAGTGGAAGGCATGGACTACATTTATGCCATCATCACCCCCTATCTGAATTTCATAGACTGCTATGTATCTTCTTCATGTGAATATACCCTGTGACCAAAGTTTGTCCTATGTTTGACGTACATAATTGGACCTTTATTTTGTTCCCTATATACTTATGTTACGTCAGCCTCTCCAAGAACGTAAAGAAGGCCAACCACTTTACGCATCCTTTTGCTACTTCAGTAACATTGTATAATCTTGATAAGTATATAAGTTTCAAACACGCATTGTTTAATAGCCTATATGCATATAACTTGCAATATCTATAATTGATGGAGAGATGCTGATTTCCTTTTGCCATTTGATCTCTTGATTATACAATCCTTACTTGTATGTTACTATTCTTATAAAAAGTTAATAAAAAAGATTTAAACACAGAAGTGTTGAAGGAGAGATCCAGAGCTAGAGCATGGGTAGTAGCAACACCAACTATCTGAACAGAAGTAGTAGTAGAGGCCACATTTGTCTCCGGTGGCTTTGGAAAGGCGGAACATTATAGTTGAGGAGAAAGAGGATGAGAATGTGGATTAGATGGCTTACTCCTCCTCTCAGTCGCAGGAGGATGACATGTAGGTGACTTCAGAGCTAGACACTGTGCCATGGAGCCAGGGGTAACAGGGGTCTCATACTTCTCCTCCATACATTCCCAAAGAAAGCTTTCAGTGGAATCCTCTCAGTCTTCAGTGTCCCTTGCTACAGGGGCACCTTCCTTTTTCCTAAAAAGTAACAAGAAAACCCCACTGCGCCCTATGGAAGATAGTTAAGAGAGTCCCCCTGTTGACAACTTGTGCGAGAGCAGTTAGCATTTGTACTGCTCTGAGGAGGAGGTGGAGGAGGAGGCTGCAGACTTCAGGCATAGCCCTGTTGGTGGTGGTAGTAATGGCCCTCAAAGCTGTGGGGAGGGAGGGAGCCTGTGCTCCTTCAAAGAGGCTACAGAGTTTTTCTCAGCAGGGACAACTGCAGCATGATCATTCCTCTCATATTTATCTAAGGCTGAGTTCACATCACCGTTTACAGATGCTGACTTTTATGCAGCAGGGACCACAGTGGAAGAAGAGCAGCTGATGCATCTTGCTGTCCGTGCTATAGATGCTAGGGACACACAAATGAAAATGAACCAAGCCTAGATTTGGAGGATTTTCCTCTGGTTGATTATGATGAATAGACCTCACCTTGCTGGAAGTGCTCCATCTTGCCGCTGTCTATCCATTTCCTATCACTTTCTGTACATCTGTTGCTGCCGCCTCCATCATGCCACTAATGCCACCTGCCAACCATCATATTCTGTACAGCTGCTGTGGCCTGCATCATGCCACTAATACCACCTGACAATTATCATGTTCTGTACGGCTGCTGCTGCCCTCTCTGTCATTCCACCGCTACCATCATGCCACGGCTGTGACCTGAGGACCATCATCTTCCATAAGGTTGCTGCTGCCTCAATTGGGCTGCTGTCCTTCTGCCAACATGTAAAATTCCTTATAGCTGCTGCTCCTCGCTTTTAATCCCCTACTGCCACCACTTTTAACAGAAAGCATGTGCCACCACTATTACTACTACTATTACTACTATTGCTACTACCACCCATAGATAGGCTTGTATGTTCCATGCTACACTGCTCCTGCTGTTGGCCCTGTATCCGTTCCGTACCCTTTCCACATCCACACTACGCTGCTCCCAAATAAAATGGAATTAAAATCAAATTTTTTTAGGCTCGTCCACTTTTTCTTATGACAGTTAACACTTGTCACATGGGCAGGCATTCTGACCCTGTCAAGGCATCATTTTTGGATGCTTGGTCCCCCAGGTCACTTTTCTATTTATTTATTTTTACCCAATAACACCGTGTGTGGTTTAACATCATCCTCTGATAAGGATGGTCAAACATCAAACGTGCATTTACCCTATAGCTATGTATGTCAGTGTCACTCAGATCATTTACTAATGCTGACAATGCGTTCCAGAGCATGCAAAGCAGGGAAGAGCTGGGAAAAAATTCATAAAAAAATAATTGAGCCCTAGGAGGATAGAGGGGGTTATATACCAACTTTCAGGGCAATTGGATCAACTGGACCCAAAACAAATCTTCACTGGTTTGCTCATCCCTACACAAGATTACTGCAGGACCAGCGGGGATTCAAGAGCCTGGAACTTGAGTGGTGGGAGGGGGACATTTAGAAGGTAAGTAAGGTGTTTCCTTTATTTTAAACTGCCCTTGCCCATGCAAATGAGCAGTTAAGTGCACCAAGGGCAGGCCCAAGCTACTCTGTGCACCCTTCCTTCTTCTGTTTCCTTTGCCAGACCATCCAGACACTCCCTTTAAGAAGAGCTAATTCTGTTAAAGGGGTTGCCCCATCATAGACAATGGGGTAATATCGCTAGGATGTGCCTCCATTGTCTGATAGATGCGGGTCCCACCTTTGGGACCAGCACCTATGTGGAGAATGAAGAGGGGAAAGTTGAGGAGGGTACACTGCGCATGCACAGCTGCCCTCCATTAATTTCTATAGGGCCACTGAAAATAGCCGAGTGCTGGCTCAGCTATTTCCATCGGCCCCATAGAAATGAATCCCATTATAGTCTATGGGAAAAAAATGCTCGCCACTTGGAAATCTCAATTCGACCACTTGGAGGTCACCAAGTCCACCCTGAAACCTCAGAAAAGGATGCCAACACTGCTGGAATGCAACTGGGGACAGCAGGGGAAGCATGTCTGGGTGCATTTAACGCGCCCAAGTCGCTCTATTACGCCACTATCACAGCCTCTCAACAATACACTCCAAAGACAACCTCTCTGTAAAGTGAGACCATACAAGGAAACCTTCTTTCCTCTACATTGCCATGGACCCCAAGCCAAACTGTACAAAAAAGAAGAAATTCTGCACCCCTTAAAATCACGTTGCCTATGACAACCACAGATGGCATAGGCAAGGGGGAAAGCAAATAGACCCCACCCCTAATTGTCATTGTGTGTGTGAGATGTGGTCAGACATGTCTTCTTTAAAATGTAAAAACAACTCAAACACATGCAGAAGCCTTAAAATGCCCAAATTGTTGGCGCTTGAGATGTCAGTGACCCGATCTGGCCCAGTGTCATGTCTAGCAGGTAAAGCAGTGGGGATGTTGAGGGATGCAGAGGACCGCAAAAGGCAGGAAGAGGCCGTGGGGTGGCCAGAGGCTTATGGAGAAGGCAGGCTAGAGCCCGCAGGGCCGCATCTCTTCCCTATAACAGGCCCCCACACAAAGCTCTCCCATCAAGGGCTCTTAGGTCCTTGTTGTGAAGATATTTTAATGAGTGCGCAAAGTTAGCTTGAGGTAAGACCTTGAAAAAATTATATGGAGGCCCTTGAGGTGAGCCCTCAAAAAAATTATGTGGAAGCCCAAGAGGTGAGACCTCTTAAAAATTGTGTGGAGGCCCAAGAGCTGAGACCTCTTAAAAATTGTATTAAGGCCCAAGAGCTGAGACCTTTTAAAAATTGTTTTAAGGCCCAAGAGCTGACACCTCTTAAAAATTTTGTGGAGGCCCAAGAGCTGAGACCTCTTAAAAATTGTATTAAGGCCCAAGAGCTGAGACCTCTTAAAAATTGTGTGGAGGCCCAAGAGCTGAGACCTCTTAAAAATTGTGTGGAGGCCCAAGAGCTGAGACCTCTTAAAAATTGTGTGGAGGCCCAAGAGCTGAGACCTCTTAAAAATTGTTTTAATGCCCAAGAACTGAGACCTCTTAAAAATTGTGTGGAGGCCCAAGAGCTGAGACCTCTTAAAAATTGTATTAAGGCCCAAGAGCTGAGACCTCTTAAAAATTGTGTGCAGGCCCAAGAGCTTAGACCTCTTAAAAATTGTGTGGAGGCCCAAGAGCTGAGACCTCTTAAAAATTTGTGGAGGAGGCCCAAGAGCTGAGACCTCTTAAAAATTGTGTGGAGGCCCAAGAGCTGAGACCTCTTAAAAATTGTATTAAGGCCCAAGAGGTGAGACCTCTTAAAAATTGTGTGCAGGCCCAAGAGCTTAGACCTCTTAAAAATTGTGTGGAGGCCCAAGAGCTGAGACCTCTTAAAAAATTGTGTGGAGGCCCAAGAGCTGAGACCTCTTAAAAATTGTGTGGAGGCCCAAGAGCTAAACCTCTTAAAAATTGTGTGGAGGCCCAAGAGCTGAGACCTCTTAAAAATTGTGTGGAGGCCCAAGAGCTGAGACCTCTTAAAAATTGTGTGGAGGCCCAAGAGCTGAGACCTCTTAAAAATTGTATAAGGCCCAAGAGGTGAGACCTCTAAAAATTGTGTGGAGGCCCAAGAGCTGAGACCTCTTAAAAAATGTATTAAGGCCCAAGAGCTGAGACCTCTTAAAAATTGTATTAAGGCCCAAGAGCTAGACCTCTTAAAATTGTGTGGAGGCCCAAGAGCTGAGACCTCTTAAAAATTGTATTAAGGCCCAAGAGCTGAGACCTCTTAAAAATTGTGTGGAGGCCCAAGATCTGAGACCTCTTAAAAATTGTGTGGAGGCCCAAGAGCTGAGACCTCTTAAAAATTGTATTAAGGCCCAAGAGCTGAGACCTCTTAAAAATTGTGTGGAGGCCCAAGAGCTGAGACCTCTTAAAAATTGTATTAAGGCCCAAGAGCTGAGCCATAATAATTTTTTCTTTTTTTTTTTAATGGAGCAATTCTACGGCGGTTAAGGAGGAGGAGGAGGAGGAGGAAATGGCACTTCATACAGATGGCACTTCACTTTTGGCTGCTTTCCACTGTTGTAGAAGCAAAGTCCGGGTCAATCCACTTGCTGTTCATTTTGATTAGCGTCAGCCTGTCGGCACTGTCGGTTGACAGGCGGCTGCGCTTATCGGTTATAATGCCCCCGGCTGCGCTGAACACTCTTTCTGATAGCACGCTGGCGGCAGGGCAGGCAAGCACCTCCAAGGCGTACAGGGACAGTTCCAGTCACGTGTCCAACTTGGAGACCCAGTAAGTGTAGGGCGCCGAGGGATCGGGGAGGACAGGGGTACGGTCTGCCAGGTACTCCCGCAACATCTGCCGATACTTGTCCCTCCTGCTGATAGTGGGCCCCGCAGTGATGGAAGTTGCACGAGGGGGTGCCATGAACGTGTCCCACACCTTGGAGAGTGTTCCCCTGGTGGCTGTGGGCCTGATCGATGTTGTCAGACTCCGGGAGACACTGTCCTCTCTGCCGCCAGCGATGGTGGGTGGGAAAATCTCCATCATGTTCTACACGAGTTCCCTCTGGTATTCCAGCAATCAATTCGTCCTCTCCTCTACCGGAATAAAAGAGGAGAAGTTATCTTTATACCGGGGGTCCAGGAGTGCGAAGACCCAGTATAGTTTGTTCTCCAATATCCGGACAACACGTATGTCCCGGGAAAAGAAGCCCAGCATGAAGTCAGCCATGTGTGCCAGACTCTGAATAGGCATGACGTCACTGCCCCCACCAGAAGGATGATTTGCCATTTCCTCCTCTTCCTCTTCCGCCTCCTCTCCGCCCCATCCGCGCTGAACCAATGGGACGCACACAGCCTGACTGCTACCCTCGCTGCCAGCATCCTCCTCCTCTTCCACAGCCACCTCCACGTCGTCCTCCTCCTAATCCTCCTCCTCCTGCAACTGCCACCGAGAAGCAGACAAAAGTGTGGTCTGACTGTCTAGCTCCGTTGCGTCTCCTCCTACACCCATCTCCTCTGTGTGCAATGCATTCTCCCTTATTGCGATGAGCGTTTCTTTAAGGACGCATAGCAGCGCGATGGTTAGGCTCACTATAGCGTCCTCGCTGCTGACCTTCTTGGTGGACTCCTCAAAGATATGCAATACATCACATATGTCTGCCATCCATGGCCACTCGTGGTTGGCAAACTGAGGGAGCTGAGTTGGAGGCACGTGTGGATTCATTATCTGGTACTCCATCAATGCTCTCTGCTGCTCACATACCCTGGCCAACATGGAATAGGTGGAATTCCAGCGAGTGGGCAGGTCGCACAACAGCCGATGTTCAGGCAAATGGAGGCGTTGCTGGAGTTTTTTTAAGCTAGCAGCAGCTACAGTTGACTTCCGAAAGTGAGCGCACAAGCGCCGCACTTTCACCAGTAGCTCTGCCAGGTTGGGGTAAGTCTTTAAAAATTTTTGGACTACCAAATTAAAAACGTGGGCCAGGCATTGTACGTGATTGAGTTCGGCAAGCTCCAGAGCCGCCACCAGGTTACGGCCGTTATCGCACACGACCATGCCTGGTCCTAGCTGCAGCGGCGACAGCCACATCTCCGTCTGCTGCAATATGGCGTCCCTCACCTCTGGGGCGCTGTGCTTCCTGTCGCCCAAGCTGATGAGCTTTAGCACCGCCTGCTGACGTCTCCCCGCGCCAGTGCTGCAACGCTTCCAGCTAGCGGCTGAGGGCGATGTTAAGGCAGAGGGGGGGGAGGAAGAGGAGGAGGGTTTATCAGAACCCGTGCTGGCAATTTTGGGCGGGGGTGGTAGGTAGGCCGTCTCTGTTTGCAACCCCGTCCCCGCTTCCACAACATTCACCCAGTGTGCCGTAAAAGAGATGTAGCGTCCCTGGCCACAAGCGCTTGTCCACGAGTCGGTGGTCAAGTGGACCTTTGCGCTGACTGCGTAACTCAGGGCCCGCCTGATGTTACGCGACACGTGCTGGTGCAGGGCGGGGACAGCACACCGGGAAAAGTAGTGGCGGCTAGGGACGGAATAGCCGCCATCAGGTCGCGGAAGGCTTGCGTCTCCACAAGCCTAAACGGCAACATCTCCAGGGCCAGCAGTTTGGAGATGTAGCAGTTTAAGGCTTGGGGGTGACTCGAGGCGTACTTCCGCCTGCGGTCGAACGCCTGCGAGATGGACAGTTGATGGGACGAGGAGTATGAAGGTGCAGGCGAAGATGCGGGGGAAGGGGAGGCTGAAGGAGAAGGCCCCAAAGTAGCCGAGGCAGAGGCAGATGTGGAGGTGTCCTGGCTGGAGGTCTGGACCGCAGTGGCAGCACACAACAAAGGGGAAGAGGCAGTGGCAGCAAGACCGGGCGCAGGTTGTATTGCGTTTGCTCTCTCCCACTCAGCCCAGTGCTTGACTTCCAAGTGACGCCGCATGCCTGAGGTGGTCATATTGCTCTTCTCAGAGCCCCTACTCAGTTTTGAGTGGCAGAGTGCGCAAACCGCGCTCAGTTTGTCGTCCGCGCAAACATTAAAAAATCTCCACACCACAGAAGTACAAGGCCTCGATGGGGGAGCTTCGCGCGACTGCCTGCTCCCGGGAAGAGCTTCGGCCCTGCTGGCTGTGGCCTGCCTTCTCTGTCTGGACTGTCCTCTGCCTCTGGATATCCCTCTGCCTCTTGCTGCCTTTTTCGGTGATGCGCAGACCACCACATCTTCACTGCTTTCCCCGCTGGACATCAACCCTGGCCAAGTGGGGTCAGTCATTTCGTCGTCCACCACCTCCTCTTCCACTTCCTCACTCTGCTCCTCCTCCTGCCCACTGGACATTCCAACAGCCTCCCTTGATGGCAACTGCGTCTCATCATCATCGCTCATGATAACAGATGCTGGTTCCGGGTCCACATCACCAGGAGATGGCGGATACTCAAGTGTTTGGGCATCACTACAAACAAATTCCTCTGCTAGCTCCTGGGATTCTTGCAGCACATCTGGAAAAGGACCCGAAAATAGCTCCTGGGAGGGGTCAAGGGTGGGATGACTCTGTTGGCCAGGTTGGGAGGAAGGAGGGTCAGAGTGAGACTGTGTGGATGACTGGGTGGTGGACAAGTGAGTGGAAGCGTTATCGGCTATCCATTGCACCACCTGTTCACGCTGCTCAGGCCTCAACAGCGGTGTAACCCGCCCCCCGCTTAACTGTCCCATAAAGGCAGGGATGCTGGATGAGCGGAATGCTGGCTGCCCCTCACCAGCACGCATTGTATCCCCACTGACTTCAACGCGGTTTGTGCCCCCACCAGCATTTCCGCTCCCCCGTCCTCGTCCACGTCCATTTGCGCTAGCCCTCCGCATTTCAGGCGAAGTTCTGCAAAAGATAAATTTTTGTAGGAGAACACTTGGCGTATACAGCCGTATAATGCCAGAAAGTCAATAGATGCCTATACGCATCAGGTATATTAACAGAGTTTTGCTGGCACACAGAACGCACAACAGTGGTGCCACATATACTTTATTTTTTAGGAGAACACTTGGCTATACAGCCTTATACTGCTAGAAGGTCAATAGATGCCTATACGCACCAGGTATATTAACAGAGTTTTGCTGGCACACAGAACGCAAAACAGTGGTGCTAAATAAACTTTATTTTTTAGGAGAGCACTTGGCTATACAGCCGTATACTGCCAGAAGGTCAATAGATGCCTATACGCACCAGGTATATTAACAGAGTTTTGCTGGCACACAGAACGCACAACAGTGGTGCAAAATATACTTTATTTTTTAGGAGAACACTTGGCTATACAGCCGTATACTGCTAGAAGGTCAATAGATGCCTATACGCACCAGGTATTTTAACATAGTTTTGCTGGCACACAGAACGCACAACAGTGGTGCTAAATATACTTTATTTTTTAGGAGAACACTTAGCTATACAGCCGTATACTGCCAGAAGGTCAATAGATGCCTATACGCACCAGGTATATTAACAGAGTTTTGCTGGCACACAGAACGCAGAACAGTGGTGCCAAATATACTTTATTTTTTAGGAGAACACTTGGCGTATACAGCCATATACTGCTAGAAGGTCAATAGATGCCTATACTCACCAGGTATATTAACAGAGTTTTGCTGGCACACAGAACGCACAACAGTGGTGCCAAATATACTTTATTTTTTTGGAGAACACTTGGCTATACAGCCGTATACTGCTAGAAGGTCAATAGATGCCTATACGCACCAGGTATATTAACAGAGTTTTGCTGGCACACAGAACACACAACAGTGGTGCCAAATATACTTTATTTTTTAGGAGAACACTTGGCGTATACAGCCTTATACTACCAGAAGGTCAATAGATGCCTATACGCACCAGGTATATTAACAGAGTTTTGTTGTCACACAGAACGCACAACAGTGGTGCCAAATATACTTTATTTTTTAGGAGAACACTTGGCGTATACAGCCTTATACTACCAGAAGGTCAATAGATGCCTATACGCACCAGGTATATTAACAGAGTTTTGCTGGCACACAGAACGCACAACAGTGGTGCCAAATATACTGTATTTTTTAGGAGAACACTTGGCTATACAGCCGTATACTGCCAGAAGGTCAATAGATGCCTATACGCACCAGATATATTAACAGGGTTTTGCTGGCACACAGAACGCACAACAGTGGTGCCAAATATACTTTTTTTTAAAGAAAAATACTTGGCGTATACAGCCGTATACTGCCAGAAGGTCAAATGGTGCGTATACACACCAGGTATATAACAGGGTTTTGTTGGCACACAGAACGCACAACAGTAGTGCCAAATATAGTTTTGTATATAGGTGCTAATACACCACTAATGCCTCTCTCTGTCCCTACTCCAGCAGCTATCCCTCAATAAAGCAGCCGTTCTGTGCAGAGTGTATATAGTTATAATAAGCTATATACCGTGCAGTATAGTAGCCCTGATAAGGGCTGTCAATCACTGTCCTGTCTGCTGGTAGCCGGTATATATGGTGGTAAATGCGATATTCTGAGCTTCTGTGATATACTTTTGGGGTCCTGCCTGACTTTCATACAGCTAAAGCCTGTCTCTCCCTGCTCGGGCCTCTGTCCCTGACTACGTTCATGCAGCATATGCGAACGAGCAGGAAGAGCTGAGTTTTTATGATTCGAGGTCACATGGTTTTTCCAGCCAATGCATGTAGACGCCGTTCTCGCGATGCCAGCGTGCTCCGAGGACCTGTCATACCCCCCCTGCATAGTGATTGGTGTAAAAAAAGCGACAGGGAAGGTGGGAGGGGAAACGAATTTTAAGTGCGTCATTGCCGTTATACTCGATCGAAATCGAGTATGACGACTAGCGTAGTATTTGATCGAATACCGGCTGGTTTGATACTACTCGCTCATCTCTAGTTATGACCACCCTGCAATTTATCAGTGGTGGTCATTATAGATGAGCGAATCGAATCCCACGAAGTGGAATTCGATCCGAATTTCAGGATAAATTCGATTCAACTAGAAGCCGAATTTTCTTGTGCTTCGTGTCGGCGAATCGATTTATCCTGAAATTATGTAAAAAACAAAAAAATCCATACTTACCTCCTCCATTTGCTCGCGACGGGCCGGCCGCCGCCATCTTGATTGAAGATCCCGGGCGAAATCCTGCGAGTAGTGACGTATGACGCCACAACGCCAGACGGCGTGATGACGTAATCTCGCGCTACGCAAGATTTCGCTCCAGATCTTCAAGCAAGATGGCGGCGGCCGGCCCGTCGCGAGCAAATGGAGGAGGTAAGTTTGACAAATTTGTATTTTTTAATGTTTATTTTACACTGTTTTTACACGCTGTGATCATGTATGAACGCGGCATCTGAGGGGTACAATGACGGGGGGTGCGCTATCGCAGCTCCCTGTCATTGCACCCATTCGTCACAAAGTGAATTTTTTTGTAAAATTCTGCAAATCAGCCCGAATCGAATTTTCAAGAAATTCGCTCATCCCTAGTGGTCATGCTTGCACACTATAGGAAAAAGCACCGGTCTGGTAACCCGGACCGTGGGAGCACGCAGAGGCTGGTGCTTTTTCTTATAGTGTGCAAGCACCACCGCTGGATTACAGGGTCATCGTAACCATAGAAACAAAAAGTGTATAAGGCTACTTTCACAGTTGCGTTTGCAGGATCCATCATGATAATACAACCGTCTGCATCCGTTCTGAACAGGTACAGAACACACTTGCATTGTGAGTCATGACGGATCCGTTTGGATCAGTTTCCATCAAGCGGACACTAAAACGCTGCAGGCAGAGTTTTAGTGTCCACCTCCAAAACGGAATGGAGACTGAACTGAAGTAAACTGATGCATTCTGAACGGATCCTTTCCCATTCAGAATGCATTAGGGAAAAACTCATCAATTCAGGACCGTTTGCGAGAGTCTGTGACGGATCTCACATATGGATCCTGAAAAAGCAAGTGTGAAAGTAGCCTAATGTGAAATTAATCCAGCCAGCAAAGAAGGCAAAATGGACAATCACAATACATTAGTAACTGCCTTGTATTAAATTTGTCCACATCATAAATGCCACTCGCTGAAGTGGGAAAACCCCTTTAATTTCCTAGAAACTGCATGGCTTTGTACAGCAGTGACCTGGGGCTTTTTACAGTCTAAACAGAAACAATGCAACTAGAGGTGAGCAAATCGAATCCAATGAATCAAAATTTGGAACATTGGCATTCATTAAAAGTTATATTAATTGGGGTTGAATTCAGGCAAATTTTTTTAGAAAAAGAGGAAGAGTGATATTCCATGGATTCTGGGAAAATCAATCACATGGCCGATTTATACAAAAGAAAAAGACTTTTTTTTAAAAAATCTCTAAATGTAACCTCAGTCTGAGGCATTCATGATATATTCTGTATGTTTTTGTGAGCATGTTTTCCAATTTATGATATTGTCGCACCTTTTCTCTAAATGCAATTCTTCAGAGAAAAATATATATATATATTTTTTAATTTATCAGAATTTTACAGGAAGATAAAAAGTTAACCCTTTCTTTACTCTAATATACAATATCTGTGACGTAGTGTCATCAGCTCACTTCTCGCTCTGTTACTATTTTTACTAGAACAATATAATAAACCATTTATAAAACAATTGCCATTGTCATTCCAGTTTTTTTACCCCTTACACATTATCACCAAATACAATAGAAGCTCACATACAATGACACAGAGCACATAATGTAAAATATTTCACTGTATTAGCAGTCAGTAGTTACATATATGGCAGATACAACAGGGTATGAGCTCTGATTGTAGAACTGGTAGATAATTTGCAGATAATAGATCTATAGTTACAATTAACAAGTCATTACTTACACCATGAGTCCTCTGAGTACAGTGCAGCACAGCTCTGCATATGGCAAATGAGGAAGTGACTTGGTTATTTCCTGAAATTCTCAAAAATGATTATGTTAGCCCACTTATTACCAACAATCATGTCATTTCAAGCGTAGTGCCCTGAAACAGGGATACATTTGTGGATATTTGCCCCAGTTATAAACTTCTTACTTTCACTTTTATTTCACTTTGAAAGGTTAACTTGAAATGTTTAATAATGTGTAACTGCATTTTATGTTTGCTGTGATCTTGTTCATTTGCACTGTATTTGCAAGGCTAAGTGGAAAGGGTTAATTAATACTGAAAGACTTTTGGGACTTTGAATGTGAAGCTGGTCATTTTCCACAGCTACCATAGGGTTTAAAGAAGAGCATGTTTTGGAGGGGAAAAGCCAGACTTGTTTACCACCAAAAGCAGGCAGTCTAACATTTTAAATGTCTGGTTTTAGCTCTGTTGTTATGTCTAAAAACATGTTTTTGTCTGGAAAAACTGATGTGTCATTGCCATTGAGTATCGTTGAAGCTCTAATGTAGGTCCAAGACAGACGGGAGTGGTAAATTTGTAATTTTAGTTGTTTGTGCTGAGTTTCTACACTCCAACCCTCCCACTAAAAGGTTCCAGTCTAACTAGAAAGTGTAAATAAGGAGAGCAGAGCTCCTAGTGTGCTGCAGTTAGGGTCCAGTTCTTGGAGGGGAAGACTCTGCCAGTGTACTGAGTGACCAGAAGAAGACGCAGAGATGAGGTCACTGAGTCACAGAAGATGGGTCACCAGCCCTGTGACCAAGGATCCACCTGGACTACTGAGCTACAGACGATGGGCTTACAGCCTTTGACCCAGGAGCCAGCCTTCTGAGAGAGGGAGACAGCTAGCTCAGGTTTTTCTTCAGCATCAAACCATTTCTGCCAGGGAAGAGACTGAAGAACCCAGCTCTATGCATCATCTGTATTGTTTTGCCTGAATTCTTCCAGTAAAGAAGCCCCCTGGTTTACTGCAGACCCTGAGTCTCTGGGCTTATTTCCCATTGAGGTGCACCACACCTTACCATCCCTTCCAGACAGCAGCAACATGTGGTGACACGTGGGCTAAATGAAATCTTGATGGATTATTTGAATTGTACCCAAAACAATTTTTGAAAAAGTTTCACATTATTTACTACTCAATAAATAAATATATAAACTTTTTAACTTTTGTTTAAAGAATACTATCAAGCTCTAACCAAGAACCCATTGATAGAAGATACCCAGAAATTACTAACTCTACTTAACGAAGGTGAAGACAATCAGATATTGGCAAGGAAAGAAATGTATTACATCATTGTGGACCATCCTAGTCTGGCACATTTTTACCATCTACCGAAGGTACATAAGGCCATCCATAACCTCCCTATTTGACCCACTATCTCCGATATCACCTCTTTAACTTGCAATTTGTCACATTATGTGAATATTCTATTACAGAAACATGTTATTCAGTTACCTGCTTATCTGAAAGACTCATTGAGTCTGATCACCCTACTCAAGGAAGAGAAATAGCAAGACTCATATATTTGGGTAACACTGGACGTTTCAGATCTCTATTCCAATATTCCAAACCATGTAGGAAGAGAAGTTGTGAAGTACTACCTCAAACAAGATTGTACAATGCCCCCACAATTAGATGATATAGACTTCATACTAAATCATAATACATTTAATGAATGGTGTGACCGCACACATGCCCAACCAGCCACTCATTTCAGGAGACTACAGGTAGTACAGAGGCCCCCCTTATCATGTTTGGTGGGGTTCCCAGCATTAGGACCCCCACCGGTCTAATAGTTGTCCCCTAGCTAATAGCTATCCCATTTCCCCTACCCCCACTTGATTTTCAAATAGATATTAAACCTCCTTTACTAATAAAGTTACATTTTTAGATGCTTACTTTATACAGAAATTCACATCTTCATTTTCAATTACTGCACCATATGACTTAGATGGGACTAACAATTCCGTCCTTTCTCTCCATCCTGTACAGATGGAATTTACAGACAAAGTTTCACAGAAGGGCATCATCTGCTTTATCTATGCCCCTCTGCAGCTCTTCATTCCTACCCCTACAGCTCCTATCAGCATAGACTGCTACGTTAAGCTGCAAGGTCATGTGACCAGATAAAGTCACATACCATAGTCATATATAACATAAGTGATGATTATGCAGGATGAGATGTACAACGAGCAGAGTTATTATGATGCAGGGTGAGATGTCTAGCAATCAGGGTTACTAAGAGATGTACGTACCTGTATGAACAAAAGAGAGATGGCCCCATGCCATGTTTAAAGGGGTTATCCAAGTCTGGAAATTGCCCCACATATGCCCCGGCACCTCACTCTGATTCTACTTATCCCGTTCCACGCACCGTTCCTGTTCCCTGCACGGCGGCAGCAGCTTCTCTCCGTGTGCAAATGAAAACATCCAGTGTTGGGGGGAGCTACCAATGGCAGACGGTGACAGGGACAAGAAGTGTTGTGTTTGTAGGACAGAAGTGGAATGTGAAGTAAACTATGAGAGTAGCATTATGGGGGGGGGGGGATGGGGTGTATCATGTTGTGGGGCTTCATGTTTTTGGAGGTGCACCATGTTGTGGTATGCTTTGCCGGAAAAGAGACGGGAAGCCATATGGAAATATCTGCAAATACTGAAGCAACACATTAAGCCATCAGCCACAAATTACAAATCGATCATAACTGGGTCATCACCCTAAGCATTCCTTTATATTAGCAGCTAAATGAGAAGACAATGAACTAAAAGTTAACCAAAGTGCAGGTCGTCTTTTACTTAACACAGGATATGTAAGCTGTCAAAAAATAAAATATTTTAGTCGACATGTATGTAAACTTCAATGGCACCTACCCACAAAAAATAAGAACAGTCAGATAAATGTAGATGAGGAACAAAACACCATCTGCTGCATACAGAGTAAAAGCTATTTGACATGAGCACCCAAACTTGCAGATTGTATAGTATATCATGAAGCAAGTTAAAAACATACAGTAGATATTTATTGGTATGCTAGATTCTGAAAAATCACAGTAGTAACCAACACTGAACTATTGGGTATCAGGCTGAGTAGGGGAGGTGAGTGTGAAGTGGGTATCATAAGTTTCCACAGATCTATTCGTCTGGTGCAGCCATGATATCCATTAATTCATTTCCCAGAGCCACTTCCTATACTGAATGTTATCCAATGATTAAATAACACCCCCCCCCCCTCACCAACTTGTGCTTCTGGCATGCATGGAGGCTAATCATAGACAGAGGGCTTTAAGGGAGAGTATGCCCTCGAACCACGTGCTGGGTAAGAACCTCTTCACAAGAACAGCCAATCCAAGAGCTGGGGCTACAGAATTAGGAAGCATCTTGGGCTACCTATGCACAGTCTGAAAAGTGGTGCAACAATCTTGGATAGTAAAAGAGGTCTCCGGCATTAAGCTGATTTGCAATTAAACATATGAAAAGGAGAGCCCCAGGTAAGTGTCCTATTCATTCTCTAGTTAATGTAATCGATCATCTTTCTTAAAGCAGAGAGTCACTTCAACTGTGTATGATCAATGTCAACTTGAAGATGTTCCTTGTACTATTTGTCTTTTCTAAATGATCCATTTTTACTTTTACTGTTACCTGTTTAATGGGTGCACCAGTCTGGTAAATGACCGTTGTGTTGTGTCCCCCAATGATGGACAGATCACAAGGATTCCCAATACTTTATCCTCTGCTACTAGTTTAACTTATCTGTCTAAAAACATCTTCACTATTTATTGCAAAATATTGTTGAAATCAAGTTCTCATTTTAAATACATTTTTAAGAGTTATTTTCAGATTTTTTTTTTATATTCTTTAATTTTACTCTTTATGCTAGAAAAAAAATAGTGAAACAGGATCCTCATAATAGTCTGATACTGTACAGTACTTCTTTTTATCATCACAGATAGAATTATGATGTCAGGTAACACCTTTACATATTTAGATAACACAGAATCCACCATTGATAATAAGTGATGCCACCGCTCTTCTCCTCCCCCTCTCTGCACAATTACCTCTGCACAGGTCACATGCCCTCAAATCGAGATGAGCGAATCGAATACCACGAAGGATAAATTTGATTCGCCTCGAAGCCGACTTTCCCCCTGCTTAGTGTTAGCGAATTGATTTAACCTGAAATAGTGTAAAAAATGTATAATTACCTCACTCACTTGGTCGCGGTGGGCCGCCCACAACCATCTTGATTGAAGATCTCGACCGAAATCCCGTGCATGGTGACGTATGACATCACCAAGCAGGCTGGTGTGATGACGTCATCTCCGGCCACGCAAGATTTTGCGTCAGATCTTCAAGCAAGTTGGTGGCGGCCGGTCTGTCAAGAGCAAATGGAGGAGGTAAGTTTGAGTTAATTTTTTATGTTAATTTTACACTGTTTTTACACTCAGGTGTTGCAACCATGTATGAACACGGCATCTGAAGGGTACAATGATGGGGAGCTGCACTATCGCAGCTCCCTGTCATTGCACCTGCTACTTACAAATATATGCGGTTCGTGACAAAGTAATTAGTCCGGAAGCAAATTTTTTTGTAAAATTCGGCAAAGCAGCGGAATCAAATTTTGCAAAAGTTCATTCATCTTTACCCTGAAACATTTCCATGCTAAAAGTTCCTTTGGTTCATCCACTTGTTGTAAAACATCTCTATAAATGATGTCAACATCAGCTTAATAATCATGTGAAGAAAAATAGCAGAATATAAAAAGAAATGTTCATAAGTTTTATGGTATTAATTCAAAAAAGATAGATCATGCATTCTCTTTAACATCATTGGACATCCATGTCATATATAGACATACAGTATTATGGCTGAAGATACTCAACTAATGCCATGTGTTCTATTAAGAGATCAAACCATTTATATTTATCAAAATTGCTGACACACTCATTTATTTTTGGTAAAACATTATGTTCTGACTTTCTGTTTCCCTTGTTGGAGATTTCTATAAACTCATGAAATTTGTACGAGGCTGTGACTTCCAGGATCCACAACTTCCTCTTTATAAGAGTTCTCTTTCACATCTGTAATTTTTCTTTCTGATAATGTTTTTGTTAAAATTGTTTGATATATTAGTTTATCTTAGATTAAAAAAAGGTAATCTGTGGCTACCCAGGGACATTGTGGTATTGTGATGGGCTGCAGTTGAAATTTGTGAGAATATATAAGGCTCTGTCGTGACAGAAAGTTGAGCAAGCAAGAAAAAAAATGACTAAATGTAATGGATGTTTTTTCTTCCTCTCACAGCAGGATTGTGACTGCATTACTTAATCTTGTAACATAATATACTGCACCTCAGGGCTTGTTAGCTTCTTTCCAATGGAAACGTTAAAAAATACATGAGCAAAAAGATTACAAAAAGTTTATTTTATGAAATATGGCAGTAATCACCTTTAATCCTTTTACAGACAAGCTTGTATATCATGTATCTAGTGAGGAAGCATTTCAGTAGACAAGGACATAGCCAAAATTGTTCAGCTATCCTTGTATGGTTGTAGATGGGTACCTCTCACAGTAATAGTGCCCCCAAAAGTTCCATCAATAGTAATGATTCTCTGCTAGAGTGCACTTAGTAGTAATTATGCCCCTATAGTAATACATTGCCCACTGTTCCCCAAAAGTAATAATGCTCCCATAGTGCCTATACTAGTAATCATGTTCCCTTAGTCCCATAGTAGTAATAAAGCTCACCATAATGCCCCCGGTTGTAATATTTGTCCTTATTGTGGCAGCACGAAAAAATACCTTTTATAATGTCAGTGAATGCTAAGTGCGTCCTAGAACAAAAAAACATTTATAATATGCCGTAGTACAAAAAATAACCCTTTATAACATGTGCTATTATAAAAATGCCCCCTTATGTGGGCAAGTGCAAAAAATACCCTCTTATGATGTGTGCCAGTGCAAAAAACACCCCTTCAAAATGGGTTCCAGTAAAAAGGACCCTTTCTTTGAATCAGTACAAAAAAAACATCCTCTTAATGCCCACAGTAGAGCCAATGTCACCATAGTGCCTTTATAATGTGTGCAAATGCCCCTTGTATGTGCATGTACAAGAACCCACCTCCCTAGTAGAGCAAATGTCCCCATAGATTCCTCTATTATGTGTACAGGTACAAAATGCTTCGATAGTAAAAAATGCTTCAATAGTAAAAATAAACTAAAATACTCACCTCTATGCAGCTGTCAGCAATGCAGTGCAAGCTTCTTCTGGTTTGTGTTCCGTACTTTAGGCTGCCTGACTCAGGATGTTCAATGATGATGACATCATAATTTCACCTGCGCTGGCCTCCGATAGGCTACAGGGACTAGACATGAGGCCTATTAGAGGGAACAGGGCAGTGAGACATATTTTCAGTACCCTGCCGCAGCATTCAACTGGAAGATACGCAATAGGCCAGCAGACACCAACTAGATATGGAGTCAACTTGATGGACCCAAACCAGCATGGCTTTACTGAGGGCCGATCATGTCAGACTAATCTCATTGATTTCTTTGACTATGTAACTAAAGTGCTGGATGAAGGTGGTGCTGTGGATATCGCCTACCTGGATTTCAGTAAAGCTTTTGATACGGTTCCCCATAAAGAGCTGATAGAGAAGTTATCAAAAATTGGACTTAACCCCTGGATAGTTCAGTGGATCTGCAGTTGGCTGAAGGACAGATACCAGAGGGTTGTTGTTAATGGAGTGTATTCTGAGGAGAGGCTGGTTACAAGTGGGGGCCACAAGGATCTGTTCTGGGTCCTGTTCTGTTTGTAAGTGACATAAGGGACGGCTTGGTAGGGAAGGTTTGCTTGTTTGCTGATGACACAAAAGTGTGTAATAGGGTTGATGTTCCAGGAGGTGTCGGTAATATGGAGAATGATTTATCTTTATTGGATAAGTGGTCAAAACAATGGAAACTGCAGTTCAATGTTTCCAAATGTAAAATAATGCACTTGGGGAGAAGAAATCCTCTATCTGAGTATCGTATTGGCAGTTCTGTGCTAACAAAGACCTCAGAAGAGAAGGATTTGGGGGTAGTCATCTCTGACAGTCACAAAATGAGTAACCAATGCAGCCAGGCGGTAGGGAAAGCAAATCATATGCTTGGCTGCATAGCTAGAGGTATAACAAGCAGAAAGAGGGAGATAGTGATCCTCTGTATAGAGCTCTAGTGAGACCACATCTGGAATACTGTGTTCAATTCTGGAGACCTCACCTGCAAAAGGATATTGCTAAAATAGAACGGGTCCAAAGAAGAGCTACAAAAATGGTGGAAGGTCTAAAACATAGAACTTATCAAGAAAGACTCTGAGTTCTTAATATGTATAGTCTGGAGGAAAGAAGAGAAAGGGGGGACATGATTGAAACCTTTAAATATGTTAAAGGACTGAATAAAGTTCAGGAGGAAAGGGTTATTAATAAGAAACTGAACACAAGAACAAGGGGGCACAATCTGAGGTTAGAGGGGAAACATCAAGAACAACATTAGAAGATATTATTTCACTAAAAGAGTAGTAGAAGCTTGGAACAAACTTCCAGCAGAGGTGGTTGATAAATCCACAGTAACTGAAGTTAACCCCTTCACCCCCAGCGCCGTACATGTACGGCGCTGGGGCGATGCGGGCACATGGCGCCCGCTCGCGGGTGCGGCGGGCGTCATGGCCGGCAAGTCTCTGCTGTTTCTAACAGCAGAGACTTGCCGCTACCTACTATATCGGCGGCGTCTTCCGGGTTGACTAGATGCCGTGATCACACGTGATCACGGCATCTAGTTGCGGCTAAACCCGGAAGCGTTCGCTTCCGGGTGGTGTACAGACACCCCGTGTGGCCAATCGGGGTGTCTGTACACCATATGAAAACTGTAATCCTCGCTGGTGAGGATTACAGTTTTCAAAGTGCAATTCTTATTCTGGCCACTAGATGGCAGGCCAGGATAAGAAATGAGCAATTCATGTCTTTCTGAGTCTATAAAACCCAGAATTGCTCATAAAGAAAAAAAAAAAAGCCACAATATATAAGCCCATATTTGAGCTTTCTAATAGTAAAAAAAAAATTTTAAAAAAAAGTTAAAAAATATATAAAAAATAAAAAAGATGTAAAAGTTCAAATCACCCCCCTTTCCGTATAAGTAAAAAATAAATACCTAAATAACAATAAATATAGACATCATGGGTATCATCGTGACCGAAAACGCCCGTACTTTTAAAATATAAAAAAAAAATTCCAATACAGCGAATTGTGTGGCGGAAAAAAGCGTCCAAATGGCGATTTGCCGTTTTTTGTCGCTTTTTTTTTCTAAAAAAATTAAATAAAAAGTGATCAAAAAGTCATACACACCCCAGAATGGTATCAATAAAAACTTCAGATCGTCCCGCAAAAAATGAGCCCCCATACAGCTCTGTACACATAAATACCAAAAAGTTATAGGGGTCAAGATTTGACAAGGAAAAAAAAAAAAAAAAAAGGGCAACTTTCTAATTATTTTATCACTATGAAAACGCAGGAAAAACTATACATATTAGGTATTGCCGGATTCGTACTGACCAGTAGAATGAAAGTAACGGATCAGTTTTAATGCACATCGAACGCTGTAAATAAGAAACCCGTAGAACTATAGCGGAATAGCGTTTTCTTTGCAATTTCACCCGGTTTGGAATTTTTTTCCCGCTTCCCACTACACCGTATGCAATAATAAATGGTGGCGTTGGAAAGTACAACTTGTCCCGCAAAAAACAAGCCCTCATACAGCTATGTGAACAGAAAAATAAAAGAGTTATGGCTGTTTGAAGGCAGGGAGCGCAAAACGAAAATGCAGAACCGAAAAAAGCTCCGGGGGTGAAGGGGTTAAACATGCCTGGGATAAACATGTATCTATCCTAAGATAACAATAAAAGGATAATAGAAGGGCAGACTAGATGGACCAGGAGGTCTTTTTCTGCCGTCAATCTTCTATGTTTCTATGAAAGATTTATTGAACCAATACAATATACAAGAGGAGGTCGGGGGGGGGGGAGACACATATTTATTGTAAGATAAACAAAATTGCAATACTGTAGAGAGCTTTGTGGATGATGGGTGTCTTTTTCACATCCGTATGTCCATTCCACCAAGAGGCATAACATGTCCTATACTTTACCGCAAAATGGACGGTATCCACAATTTGCTATTATAAGTAGAGCTCACACCTTTTCAGCTGATCGGCGGGGGTGAGGGGGAGTCATACCCCTGCCAATCAAATATTAATGACTTGAAGGGTGCTACAGTGTTGGACTGGGATGCCCAGAGCCCGCCATGAAATGAATATACAGGTATATGCAGTTCTCTTGTGCAAACTGAGCACCACAATTTTTTAAATTTATTTTTTCATATTCTTGCAAATGTGTCTTCAACGGCATTCAGAACCAGAGAACTCAGCCACTGGATAAATCTTATGGTTGCCTGCTTCATGACGTGATTGTCTGACCAGCCGACCAGGATTTTTCCATGTCAATTGAGCCAACAAATGACACACTATATAAATGTTCAGAGAGTTAAGAAGAAAACTTACTTGGGGACACCTTACCTCTGAGGTCTGTGAAGAGCTACAGTGGTCCACGTGAAATGAAATGCAATGTCAACCTTGTAGTCCACTAGGGACCAGAAGCAGGGGAGATGGAACCTTCAGTGCTGTAATTGTGCACCAGTGAATAGGTAACTGGCTTTGTTTGTGTAAGTAGAGCAGATTTTGGGTCATAACCAAAATTCCAGTGGGGGTCTGACAGCCCCCTTTAAGACCAATAAACTGAAGCATACAAAATAAACAGTGTAATTGCCACAAATGCAAATATTTGTATTTATTATTTGCAGCCATAAGTTGCAGAAGTATTGCAGGTTGTTTTTGATAATATTAAAAGATTTACACTGATTCATTTCTATTAGCTCTACCTACGTCTGATTTCACAACAGTGGTGTCTGCAGGGATCACAGGCTGTAAAATAAAATAAAAAATATCACAGAAATCTGAAGAAATTTTGAAATAGTACAGGGTAAAACAAAGCAAAAATTATAATTACAGTATGGTTTCCAACACTGGAATCCAAGACTGTGGGTAAACAAACAAACAAAAAATAATAATAATAATAATAATAATAATAATAATAAAATAATGGTTTGTATATTAACCATTCTTGGAAAAATATTGTTGTTTTTTTTTTTTTTTTTTTTTTTGCATTATTGGAATGTAAATGAATAAATAAAAATAAAGGTTAAGTGATGATACAGGAGTCTGCATGGAATGGCATATCAGCTGAGCTTCAAAGAGAACCACCAAATCTACCCTTGGGATTCCAATATAACTTTGCCCCTCAAGTTTTTTTTTTCGTCCTCAGCTCACTTCCAGTTCTGCCTGAAGACCTGAGCAATTTGAGGCAGTGTCGTTGCTGAGAAAACTTTGAAGTGGATTTATCAACCTGATTTTTTTGAGCCCGATTTTATTGTCAATCAAAATTTTCATATTTTGACTCCAGTTTGGCTTTGAGCCAAAATATGTGACTTCTTGTCTTCCTTTACAACCATCACCACTTTATAAAAAGTAATTTGGGCATGAACAGAAGGAGTTTAATTCAGCGACATATATATCAGAAAACTACCACATACCACACCAGAAATCCAGCCTCCATTGTTGGTGTAGATTTCTTGTTCTGACACATAGAAGTGCTGACGATGTGGCCAAATTATTTTCTCTTAAAAATACTGGCACATCGTATGACAATGGAGTTTGCTATTAAGACTGGCATGAGAAACTCTTAAATCACCCCCCCCCCATTATCTGACACTCTCTATAAGGCCTCATGCAGAGGACCATATCCGTTTTCCAGCCTGCAAGTTACTGATCAAAAAAATACCGAGGAGGTTCATAGAGATATTCTATTTCTTTTTGGAAGGACATATAAATGTGGAAAGCACACAGATGATCCCTGTGCTTTCTGTATCCCTATGTCCACTCTGCAAAAAGACAGAACATGTCTTATACTTTGCCACAAAATGCAGTCCAAAAAAATGCAGACAGTATCAGTATTTTGCCATTGTGTGCATAAGGTCTAAATGTTATATATCCTGAGTAACTAGACTGTCAGACAGGATTGATCCAATCAGAGGAGCAGCGAGCAGTCACATGTATAATCTCCATTAATAAAGTTGGCCACTTTCTGGCTACTTGGGGCTAGGGATAAGCGAACCCATGGAAGTTCGGGTTCGCTGGGTTCGGCCGAACTTCAGGTCAACGTTCGGGTTCAGGATCTGAACTTCATCCCAAATGTGGATCCCATTAAAGTCAACGGGGACCCAAACTTGACTTTATTATTTTCCGTTATAACATGGACAGACGTGGTGAGCGCTATGACGTCATTGCAGGTCCTTTTGCAGGTCCTGCTGTAAGAATAAAGAAGAGGATACCAGCGGCGCGATCAAGTGGATGAGGCGAGTTTTTTTTTATTATTTAATCCCTCAATGGCCATTTTATTTACCATTCAGTCTCAAGATTGCTATTATTTTCTGTTATAACCATGGTTTAATGGAAAATAATAAAATCACCCGAACACCGAACTCGAACCGAACTTCAGTGAAAAAGTCTGGGTTTGGGTCCGGGTATCCAAACTCGCAAAGTTTGGTACGAACCCGAACTTTGCAGTTTGGGTTCGCTCAACCCTACATGTGACCAATATTTATGTATGATGATTGTATGACCCTTACTAATATAACCATTGTTGATTTTCTGTGCCATTTGATATATTTTTTAAGTCATGTCCACTTGTTGGGAAAATCCTCTGTGCTGTCCACACAGAAGACCTGTCTATAACATGGCTGCTAATGGCAAAAATAACTCACATCACACATCACTCAGCCTTTTTTACTTAAATACACTCACATCTGCCATCTGCACTAGCAATGTTAAGTGTTTAGTGTGCAGAGTGTTTTAATGGAGGAGACTGAACAATTTTCCTGGTCACATGACCCTCCATCAGCAGCCATTTTATGGACAGGACCTCTGAGTAGACCGCACAAAAGACTTGACCAACAAGGGAGAATACTTTATGTTATATAGAAAATGGTAAACAATATAAACACAGGCTATACTAATAAGTGCCATATAGTCATCTTACAAACACATTGGTCAACAGTAGCCAGAAAGTGACCAACAACTTTAAGTGTAATAAATATATATAGAGAACTGCTGTACATTATCAGGTATCATTGCATGTTCATAGTTACCTTCATTTCATAGCATATACTTCTATAGTATCAGATCTACTCAGAAAGGTACACTTAGCTTCAGGCTGAGGGAACACAAATGTTTAATTTTATTCAATGAAAATAAAAATGGAGAATGAAATATAATAGAAAAAAAATATTACTCTGTTGGAATAAATAATACAAGGGGCAATTCCTGCATCCTAGACTTGAGAAGTACATCTTGGAGACCATCCCTGAGAAGGCAACCATTAAAGGGCATCTATCAGCAGATTTATATCTATGAAACTATGGAGATGATGTTTTAAAATATGCAAATGAGCTTCTAGGAGTAATGGGGGCATTGATTTACTCCTTCAGGTTCTGCTTTCTCTGCAACTGTTTCACCCTCTGCACTTCAATTGACAGGACCAGGTGTGATGACATTTATACTGTCTGGCTCTGTCAATCAACGTGCAGAGATAGCTGAGCCTCTAGGTATAAATCTGCTTACAGATCCTCTTTAATCCAGATTTCCAGTGAAAAAAAATCATATTCATCAAATACTATATACATTACTGGTCATGTACTTTGAGATGCAAAACACCTAAGGAAAACCAGTTATCGATGCGTTTGAGGAGATTTGTCTCAAAGAAGCTTCACTTTTTTCATATTGGCTATTTGACCCCCCAAAAAACTAGTGCATGAATTTTGAATATCACCGGAAAGTTTATTTATTTCAGTCATTTCATTCCAAAAGTGAACCTCACATATTCTATAGATTCATTACACATTCATTATTTATTTTAATGTTGATGATTATGGCTTACAGCTAATGAAAATCCAAAAGTCAGGATCTCAGAAAATTTGAATATTGTGAACAGGTTCCACCTTTTGTTTTCCAAAGGAGCTCTGAAAAATTAATGGTGTTATGTGATTGTTTTCTATGGGCAACTAAACCGGTTTTCCTTTACACCAGTTTGATACGTCTCCCCTATGGTGTCACACTCTAATCAGATAATCACCACAAAACACCAGCAAAGGTTTCAGAGGTCTTTACTTAGTTACAAGCCTGTTTTGGTCCTTACTGACTGTATTGTAAAGGTATTATTAAAGCACTGATTGGTTCTGTCCCCTTTAATTATTACCATTCTGTGTGATGAACCTTGTAATCTAGTACTCATCTCCCATTGTGCTGATAAGACCACATTCCTGAGTGATCTCATAGAACTCTGGAGGAAGGGCTAAAATGGTTAAAGGAAATCTGTCACCTGATTTGAGTGTATTAACCTAAAAGTATGGCTGTGTTCAATAAAGTACCTTCTCTCCAGCTGTAGTCTTCATTCTTTCCTTGGACTTTTGGTTTTCTTTTTATTTCTGTTTTTCTCATATGCAAATTTCTCCTGAAGGAGCCCAGAGGGGCATTACTATCGATAAACTGTAACAGTAATGCCCCCCTCCTGTGCGCACTCAGCCTTCTTACTCATCTAAAGCACTCCTCTTCAGGGCATGAGTAACGCTCACATTAGCATCCTAGGCCACCGCAACCCTCAGCAATGGCACGGCAGCTCTTGAAACTACTCCTACAGCTGCCTGACGCTCTCCTCAGAAATCTCGCGCAGGTGCAGTACCACCCGCTGCCTGCACGATAATACTATCCATCAAGGCACTAGCTTCAAAAGCATCACTGGTAGAGATGAGCGAACATGCTCATAACGAGCACTGTAGCGCTTGGCTCCCCTGCTCTCGCATGGGCGCAGGCATCCGCTTCCGTCCTCCTCACCCGACGGAAGCGGATGCCTGCGCCCATGCGAGCGCTGGAGAGCCGAGCGCTACAGTGCTCGTTATGAGCACGTAGCTCATCTCTAGTCACTGGGCATGCCAGTACCAGCAGTGCTAAGCCCCATCAAAGAGGGAGGAGAGGCAGGCAGCTGTAGGAGTGGTTTCAAGAGCTGCCGTGCCGTTGCTGAGGGGGGGCGGCGGCCTAGCATGCTAATGTGGGTGTTACTCCTGCCCTTAAGAGGAGTGCTTTAGATGAGTAAGAAGGCGTGCTGGGCACAGGAGGGGAGCGTTACTGGGCTCAGTTTATCGATAGTAACGCCCCTCTGGGCTCCTTCAGGAGAAATTTGCATATGAGAAAAACAGGGAAAAAAAAAGAAAACCAAAAGTCTAAGGAAAGAATGAAGACAACAGCTGGAGAGAAGGTACTTTTTGGAACAAAGCCACTTTTAGGTTAATACACTCAAATCAGGTGACAGATTTCCTTTAAACTTTGTGACACACATATATTCAGGGCACTCCATTGAAGTCTCTGTTCTAGGTAGGATGCAAGTATTGACTTATCTATCTCTGGTACACCCTCATCCATGTGCTATGACATGGAGACCAAAGTTCCACCCAATACCGCATGGCTAGTGATGATTATTTACTTTTTACTATTCTGTATGTGAGTTCTCTGCTTTATCTTAATCAAACTTTTTTTTTTTTTTTAGTTTCTCATAGTCACCTTACAAGAGCTTAAACTTTTTTTTATTTTTGTGGGTCAAGATGTAGTTTTTAATGGTGCCAGATAACTTATTAATTAACTTTTATTAACATTTTATACGAGGGGGATATGAAAAATCAGCCACTAAGTTTTTACATTATAAATTTTGCTGTGTTAATTTTTCTGCATAAACAGCAGAAAATACATATACTGTACACATACACATACTACCAAATACACATACTGTAGTATTTTTTTGTTTTATGTGTTGCTACTTTTGCACAATAAAAATACAAACAGGACATGTCAGTGACCAGGTGGCTGTGGGCTGCACTGAATGGTATTGTGGGCCACCAAAGTTTGTTAACAAGAACAAGAGCTGCTGATTGTGACTATCTCTTATGGCCCTAGATAGGAATATTGAAGAATACTCTCTTTGATATTCATATGCTCTAAAGGGGCAGAGGAAAGGAGTTATCTTTATTTTGTAGCATGTCACATACCTCAGAGCTTGTCTGCTTCTTCTGTCTTTTTCTATAGAAATAGTAAATAGGTAAAAATTAGCACACTTATAATTTCAATCAGCACATAAAAATAATAAGACTTTGCAGCGATCATCTTTAACACAGCGAGGATTTATCGCATTGATTCAAAAGGGAATCTCCTTAGTATGTAAGGACATAACTGATATGTCTTTTATACTAAAGGTTCCAACAAGGGCTACATTGTAGCTCTGGTTCCATATCCTGTAGATCTGTCCTTTTATAGCTGTATATACAGTACATTTGTTTTGTTATGCTGCTGCTTGTGGTAAAATAATAATAATAATAATAATAATAATAATAATAATGAATTTCCATTATTCTGCACTTGCAAAAACAGAATTTTAGAAATGTTTGCAAATTTGTTAAAAAAGAAAAACAAAAATTGTTCATGGATATATGTATTCAAACCCCTTGCTATCACAATTGAAATTTAGCTTCAGCACATTTTATCTTAGTGCAAAAAAACTTTGCTAAAAAAATTGCATTGTTATGCCTGTGTTAGTGAACACAATTTAATGCTGCAATATACTGTACAAACTCATTTTACTGCAAAAATTGCATTATTTCAAGGTAAATTGTCAATACCAGTGTGCAGTGTATTTATAGAATGGGAGGGACATTTAATTGTCTTTAAATTACAGGAAATACACTTGCAATTTTACTAGTACCATTTAATATTTTGTGTACAAAAAAACTGATATAATGTATGATTATGTTGTGTTTCCTTGTCTGCATCATGCTGTACTGCTACTGATGCCACAACTATTGTCTTCTAAATCCACATTATATTGCTGATGCCCCCAATTAAAAGGGAGAATTTTTTCATGCTTGCTCAGAACAAGCCATTTTCTCTTCTGACAATTAACACTTCTATGTATATAAATATAGGCAAACATGTTTCCCCTTTTAACAAGCCAATGTTTATTCTGATATTAGCATGTGTGTACAAACAGGGGCAGGGATCTGCCCCTGTTAAGCATAATTTTTAGGTATTTTGTCCCAAAAAGCTTTTATTCTTTCTATAAAACAGTGTGCTTAAAGGGAACCTGTCATCAACTTTATGGTGACCTCAATGAGGGAAGCATAAAATAGTGACAGAAATGCTGATTTCAGCAGTGTGTCACTCATGAGCTAAATGTAAGCGGTTGCTGAGAACCAGCATCATAATCATTGCAGCCCAGGCCTTGAAATGAGTCAAATCTACCTGAGAAGAGTCATGGTTATTCCTAATCTCCTGCACTCTCATCTGCTGATGATTGGCAGTTCTCTCCTAGAGAGAAAGGGAGAAAACTAGGTAGAAGACTGTCAGTCATCAGCAGGTGGGCAGGGAAAGCAGGAATTTATGAATAACTATGACTCTTCTCAGGTGACCATGACTCTTTTCCAGGCCCAGTCTGCAATGATTGTGATGTTAGTTCTCAGGAACCACTTACTTTTAACTTATAAATGACAGACCACTGAAATCAGCTCACCTCTCTCTACTTTATGCTGTCATTAGTATGGGCTTTATAAAGTTGATGACAGGTTCCCTTTAAACACCATCTGATCCCAATAAGGGACAATTCACTTTTCAAGTTGTATAATGCTTGTATTTTATACACCAAACAATAAATTTTAGCCTAAGTTATTACTTGCACATTTCCAATTTAAAGGGATTCTGTCACCACGATTTTGCCTATTAAGCTATTTACACTACTGGATTTAGCTGATCATAAGGATTTCAAAAACGTTATTGTTAGAGGTCATAGATGAAGATTTGATGCTAAAAAAAACTTTTTTAACAACTGCCAATCACTTACTTAAGGAGCCCAAGGGGATGTGCCCAGTGCCGTTGGAGCCCGGCCACGCCGATTCCGTTGGAACCCAGGCCCGCCCACCTCATTAATATTCACTGCTTCAAGCAGTGAAGCTCCGTCATGGCTGTAATCCCGCGCAGGCACAGTACCTCAAGCGGTCTGCGGGCATCGGCCTCAGAGGATGTTCTGCGCTTGCGCCGGCTCTCTGCGCACTCCGCTCGACCCGGAAAGGAAGGAGTGCGCAGAGAGCCGGCGCATGCGCAGAACACCCTCTGAGGCCGATGCCCGCAGACCGCACGGGCACAGACCGCTTGAGGTACTGCGCCTGCGCGGGATTACAGCCATGACGGAGCTTCACTGCTTGAAGCAGTGA
The DNA here is from genome assembly GCA_900303285.1 of Rhinella marina. Taxonomy (NCBI): domain Eukaryota; kingdom Metazoa; phylum Chordata; class Amphibia; order Anura; family Bufonidae; genus Rhinella; species Rhinella marina. The sequence goes on along the minus strand of ONZH01009071.1, from coordinate 35,623 downwards.
AGTGAATATTAATTAGGTGGGCGGTCCTGGGCTCCAACGGAATCGGCGTGGCCGGGCTCCAACGGCGCTGGGCACATCCCCTTGGGCTCCTTAAGTAAGTGATTGGCAGTTGTTAAAAAAGGGTTTTTTTAGCATCAAATCTTCATCTATGACCTCTAACAATAACGTTTTTGAAATCCTTATGATCAGCTGAATCCAGTAGTGTAAATAGCTTAATAGGCAAAATCGTGGTGACAGAATCCCTTTAAATCCAGAGTTTTGTTCTCTCCAGTTCTGGTTATTGCATGCAGAAATGTGGCTTAAATGGCATGTATGAACTATGTACATCTTTTATTTTTAGGTGCAGTCTGTATAACTTTCTGCTTGGGTCTGAATTTTAGCCAATATTTTTATTTTATTTTTTTATAAAAATGTATCATGTGACAAAAGTTGCATGACTGTTCCTGGGCGTATAAGGTGCTAGGGGACTATTGATGTTTTAGGTATCAAAGGGAAATGAATGATTACATTGTGCCCACAAAAATTATTGGAGATTGTAGAACCCTAGGGTGGGTGATGTTCTTTGTGGTTGGTCTCCACTCTGACAAATGAAAGACCTCCTTCTTCTTCAACATCCTAATGGCAGTTTTGAACCTTTCTAAACCAGATAGTACAGAAATAAATTGGTTTATGCAGCACATACAGTGATGTGATTGCTGTAATAATTAGTAGTTATGAGTAATCTTTGATTGAGATGTTGATTATAAGTGTAGACCAGATAAAGTACCCGGCGCTGTCCAAGTATGAAGTGGTGGTCTGTTTGTGTCTTTATTGGATTTGTACCAAGGGTGCCCAGGAGGCCAATCCACGCACTTGTTCTGGAGAACCTGCCCCATTAACTATGACCCTCACAGCACTCCACCCCCTTAACAGTGACCTTCAAAATGCCCCACACTCTTGAACAAGGACTTCGATCCAAACCCTAAACAGTGACCTCCACAGTGCCCGGCCCTCTTAAATGAGTAATATCATCTCAGACATTGGGGGCTTATGACTAGGATATGCCCCCAATGTCTGATAGGTGCATGCCCCTCCTCTGGGATCTGAACTATAATTAGAATGGAGACCTCAAAGTGAGGGTGGGCATGCTGTGCATGTGCGGCTGCCCTCTGCCAAGCATGTCAATCCCATAAAAGTGAATGGAGTGATGTGGTGCTTGCGCTCTCCATTTATTTTAATGGGACTGCCTAAAACCGAGCGTGCTGTGCAGCTGTATTCGGCGCTCCCATATAAATTAATGTAGGGTTACTTTTCAGGCTCCGTTCTAAAGATAGGTTTAGGTCCCAGATAGTAGTGAGATAATACAACCCACTTTAACAACAAAAATGGAATAGTTGTTATGGAAACCTGATGTCAAACTGTGTGTATATCAGCGAGGAGAAGACTGAAGGATCTTTAAGCTTCCGTTGGCTATCATGGGTCATGTGATTGTGCTGTATTTGGATTTTTTGGTAATATCTCAAGAACGGCACATCCTAGAGAGCTGAGACCTTACAAAAACCTTCCCAGACACCTGATACGCCACATACCTATGTGTCTAATTTGGTGTCCAGTGGTTCAGGTGTTTGGATGTCTATAGACAGACAAGCAGACAAACAAACATTGATTTTGATAATACAGATTACATACCTCCAACACACATACAGAAGCAATGAAAGCAGCAGTAGGCAGACTGGTACTATTGTTGCTTGAAGGATAATGTGTCTGTAGTTTTTGAAAATTGATTCAGTGGATTCTTCATCTGTGTGTGAATAAAATAGATTAAACTGTGAACCATAACAGGAAACTAATCACATGCATTACTATCTAAGGCCTTGTAGATATAGAGAGAAGTGATGCTTTAAGACTTAATAACAAACACTGCTGGAATACAAAGCACCAGAATTATTAAGATATATTCATTATTGTGCATTGTCAATAATTCTGTGCACCAGAAAAAGAAATCTAAGCCAGCAACAGCACTGTAGATCAATTGTCTCATGTGTGTCATTTTTCTGGCATGGGTGTTGTTAGTGAGGATTCAGTTAGTGAGAGACTTATAAGCCCCTACTAAGGCCTATGGCACATGACCATATATTGGGTCCAGGCCTAATCCACATTTTTTATGGACAGCACACGGACCCATTCATTTCTATGGGGTCACAAAAATTACAGCCAGCAGAAGGATTGTATCTGTTTGACTGTTTTACAAATTATAGAACATATCCTATTCTTGTCGTTTTGAGTACAAGAATAGGCAGCTCTGGTGAAAAAAATGTGGAATCACTATTTTGTGAATTCACGGTTTGCTGACCACAAAAAGGATACATGAAGCCTAAGCACGAGGAGTGTTGGAGGCTGAGCAATGCTTCTCTAGGTTTCTGGGAAATTAAAATTTGCTTTAGTTTTCTTTCAAAAGGAAGGAAGCTAATTTGGAAGAAAAGCCAAGTTGCAAATCTTTATCCCTAGAAACCCAGTTTCCTAGTTGCCTACAGTACTCCTCAAGCGACCTATAAGCAGAAATAGTTCTGCTGTCTGTTTTGCATGGATGAGGGGCAATCATTTCTCTGCAGATGTGCTGCTGACTTAGCTGTTATAAAAGTTTAAAAGTTATGTTTTATGCTTGTTTGAAAGGTTGAGCATTGACTTATAAGATCCCGGAGCTACCAGAGGCTTAGTTTTTGTTTTTGGATAGAAACCTTGTTTGCATGTATGTTTCTTGCTTGGGAGTCCTTTAAGTGTTCTTGTCTCTCTGGGCCATTAAAAATAAGTTTGGTTTGGATGGAATTGATTTACAACTGAATTGAAAACATTTTAAGAAATTTGCTCATCTTTAGTGTTAATGTAACATATGTTTGGAGATGAGGTAAATTTTAATCTATTCATTGCACTAATGTTGCAATCAAAACTATTGATACCTCAACGGATGCCAACGGATTGACTAATCAATATGGTCTGGTAGTTGCCATTTGAATCTATCAGACATTAAAAATTATTTGACGTATATAAACTTCCTAAATCGGAAAAAAGCAGTGGGAGAAGAAAAAAAGGAGCAATGATACATGAACAATTATTGTTACTGTCAAATTCATAGGCTAAGAAAATATCAAATATATGTTAATATCAGCCAGTGTTTCTGATTGTATACATACATTGTACAGGTATCTGGTCGTATACAGGTAACAGGTTATATACATACATTGTACAGGTATCTGGTCGTATACAGGTAACAGGTTGTATACATACATAGTACAGGTATCTGGTTGTATACAGGTAACAGGTTGTATACATACATAGTACAGGTATCTGGTCGTATACAGGTAACAGGTTATATACATACATAGTACAGGTATCTGGTTGTATACAGGTAACAGGTTGTATACATACATAGTACAGGTATCTGGTTGTATACAGGTAACAGGTTGTATACATACATAGTACAGGTATCTGGTTGTATACAGGTAACAGGTTATATACATACATAGTACAGGTATCTGGTTGTATACAGGTAACAGGTTATATACATACATAGTACAGGTATCTGGTTGTATACAGGTAACAGGTTGTATACATACATTGTACAGGTATCTGGTTGTATACAGGTAACAGGTTATATACATACATTGTACAGGTATCTGGTTGTATAGAGGTAACAGGTTATATACATACATTGTACAGGTATCTCTGTCAGGGCTGATTCTCCTCTACCCAGATGATTTATGGCAGCACAGGAATACGGCTCCATGTCCAAGGTCACATTCCTCACTGTGATCTCTCGTCCTCTGTCTGGTAATTTGGTTTTCCCTTTGTACCATTCATAATCATCTACATCAGGATTAGAGAAGCTGTTACATTGTAACGTCACACAATTTCCTTCCATTACTTCATCCATCCCGATTACAGTGATGGTTATATTTTTTGGTGCATCTGAAGAGAAAGAAATATAATCACTGTACAAATATTGTAGCAAATAATGATCACGAAATACAAGAAATGCTATATATATATATATATATATATATATATATATATATTTATATAGTATACATTATGCTATAACCATAAGACATTGGCAGGAACCAACTGGCCTCCTCAGTACCAGAGGAGCCTAAGGATTGTGTCAGGAGCACAGGTGATGAGATGATGTGACTTGAAGACTAGGGTGGAAAGTTTTTCTTGGAATATTGGAACATATATGATTCAAACCTGAATCACATTTTTTCAAAAAATCTGCACATTCTTCAATCCAGAGTGTTAAAAAATGCTTGTACATGCCCTCATCATCTCCCGCCTAGAGTACTGTAACATCCTCCTTTGTGGCCTCCCATCTAGCACTCTCTCAACCTTTAAATCTGTCCTCAACTCTGCCACTTGGTTAATATACCTCTCCCCCCATTAATCTCCTGTGTCTTCTCTCTGCCAATTCCTTCACTGGCTTCCCGTTTGCCACATAATACAGTACTAAACACTTACTGTGACATACCAAGCCACCCACAACCTGTTCCCTCCATTCATTTGTGACCTGATTTCCCAATATCTTCCCACACACAATCTTCAATCCTCACATGAGCTCCTTCTCTACTCTCTTCTTATCGCCTCTTCCAACAATCGCCTCCAAGATTTCTCCTGTGCAGCTCCATACTCTGGAACTCTGTACCACAACATAGAAGACGCTAACCTACCATGAAAAACCTTCAAAAGAAACGTGAAAACCACCTCTTTAGACAAGCTTACAACCTACATGAACCCTGCTGTCTTTACTGCCATGACCAGCTGTATCATCACCTACTGTATCCTTTTCCCATCTCTTAGATTGTAAGTCATTGCGGACAGGGTCCTCTCTCCTTCTGTACCAGTTTGTTACTTGTCTTATTTGTAAAATAATAATGATAATAATAATAATAATAATAATAATAATAATAGATGTATAGAATATAAAACATATGTTTATATCAGCCAGTGCTCCAGGTTGTATGTGTATATACTACAGGTGTCTGGTTGTAAGCAGGTAACAGGTTATACATACATAGTACAGGTATCTTTGTCATGGCTGATTCTCCTCTATCCAGACAATTTCTTGCAGCACATGAAAACAGCTCCATGTCCCAGGTCACACTCCTCACTGTTATCTCTCGTCCTCTGTCTGGTAATTTGGTTTTCCCTTTGTACCATTCATACTCATACACATCAGGCTTGGAGAGGCTGTTACACTGTAACGTCACATCACTTCCTTCTATCACTTCCTTCATCCCTATGATGGTGACGGTCACATTTTTTGGTGCATCTGTGGAGGAATATGTATGGTATAAATACTGTAACACATAATTTGCATCATACGTAGGAAACAATTTAATACAAATCATTACATCAGTCGTACAAATTCAATGTAAGAAAGAAAACTTTGAGCAGAAGACAACTCCGTTAGTAGCTGACCTTTCACTTTCCTGTAGATCCATTTTTCATGTTTTTTAATGAATTATAAATATCTTTAAAAAAATATATTAAACGGAACATGTCAACATAAAAATGCAATGTACGCTACAAGCAGCAGGGTGAGCTGAGAAGATTTATGTATAGGTTTATGATAAAAGATTCAGTATAACTTGTCATTTAGTCATTTAAATTCCTGCTCATTCTTGGCTGTGAAGTCAAGGAGGTGGTCCTATCAGTGATTGACAGCTTTCTCTGTATAGATAGTAATGAAGGGGGGACATCAGCTAATGAATCTTTCCCCATAAAACTATGCATCAATCTGCTCAGCTCCTCCTGCTCTATAACCTGCTGCCTGCAGCTCAGACACCCCATTCAACATGACAGGTTTCCTTTAATGATGAAAATTGAGTAATGTCAATATAGTGAGTGAACTTCAGTATAATATGACAGGACCAAAGCATGCCCAACTGGCATTGTGCAAATGAAATAAATGACAGTTTTATGGGATCTTTCTCTCAATATGGTATAGACTGATGAGCATAGTTTTTTTTGAGGATGTTCAAATTTCTTGAATAATTAGTCACAAATTGAAGTTGCTCCAATTGCCCTGAAAATTAGTAAGTACATACATACGTACCATACATAGCTATAGGTAAACACAGGGTTAATGGTGTTTAGAAATGAGCGAATCGACTTCAGATGAAACATCCGTCGCATGAGTTATGCAAAATATTAGAATGTTTCAAAAAAGTGTCTAAGTAAATGGTGTTTAAACACACAATGGGAAAAAACAGTAACTTGTTAGAATCTAACACCCAAAAATTATGTATCAATGGTAGCAAAATGTCTACCCATATTTAGATGTGCACATGTTTATTGTCAGAAGAAATGGTTCATCCTGTACAAGCATTAAAAAATTAGTCCTTAATGGTGGCTGAACGCTTGCCCATATTTATACATGGAACACACATGTGTTAATTGTCTAAGTAAATGGTGGCTTGTTTTGCACAAGCATCCAACAATTAGGCCTTAATGGGAGGCAGAATATCTGCTGTTATTCACAAAAATACAGGGAGTGTTTATTGTCATATAAAAAAGTGGCTTGAGCTGAATGAGCCTGGAAAAATGATGCCTTTTAATTGGGAGCACCAGCAGCATAGTGTGGATGTAGAAAGGGTATGGCAATCGTGGCTTGTGGTGGCAGCAAAGCATGGAACAGACAAGGCAGTAGATATGTGCAGTAGTAGAAGTAGTGGCAACTATGTAGCAGTAATGGGAGTGACAGAAGGGTTAATAGAAGCGGCAGTAGGGAATTAGCAGCAGGGATTTGCAGCGGTATCTGTAGTGGCAGTGCTGTAGCAGGCATAGGATATAAAACATTATGGTAGGCAGGCAGATTATTGGCCTAATGACAGCAGCAGCCATATGGTATGGAACATAATGGTAGGCAGGCAGGCAGCTGTAGGATGGGGCACAGTCAGCGAGGGCAGATCTATTATCATACAAGTGTGAATATCCTCACAGATCCATGCCTTGTTCATTTTTGTGAAAATGAACTATTAAAAACCTTTTCTGAGATGAAAATGGAGGCTGGGCAAATGATAAAAGAGAGATCATACTGAGCCAGTAAGCGCAACTGTTCTAGTAGGCTTATCCATAATCTCATGGGGTCAGGGAACCCTAAACCTGAGAAGGGAAGCAGTAGGTCTCTGCTGATTTAATTGAGCCTGGCACAACACATTTAATTATTTTTCCATCATATTTACAATATTGAACTCGCTTGTGGTAGCAGAGAAGGCAGGAGGTGGTTGACTGTGGATGGCAGAGAGAGGCCTCAAACATGTGTGTGTCAGGCTGCATAAACAGTAATGTGGACTCCCTTTTGGCAGACGGAAACATTTCTCAGTTTGGCTTTCATGGTGAGGGTCTAAATCAGAGATCTCAAACTCGTGGCCCTACAGCTGTTGTAAAACTACAACTTCCATAATGCCAGGAGAGCCTACAGCTGTTGGGGCATGCTGGGAGTTATAGTTTTGCGACAGCTGGAGGGCCACGAGTTTGAGATCCCTGGTCTAAATCATGACTATCCACTAATCATCAGACTTGATGGTGAACGATGCACCTGTCAGTACATAAGAAAGCAAGCACGAAGCTTGCCATTCTGGCCAGTTTGCCTAAAGAGCTAGTTATTTTCTGCTCCACCCCCTACTGAGATGATTGGATGTTGTGGCCGATGTCATAGTCATCATCATCCTCCTGCTCCTCCTCTTCTTCCTCCATGGGACTTTCTCCTCACAGGTCCCCAACAGATATAAGGTGGGCTGAACGATGTGTTAGCTTTTTTTCTGCTGTAGTCCCTATTTGCATCAAAATGAGCATCTGTTCTAAGTTAAATAGGAGGAGGATTGTATTATATTGTTTATGCCACAATGGTCCCTACTGACAAATTTTATGGCAACTCTCTGAATGGCTTCAGTACGCGACAAGCATCTCCGATGAGTTACCATTGCATTAACTCCAATCAATACATGTTCCCTGCTGAGGTGGTCTGGTGCCTGACAAAAAAAAAATCACGGCTTTATGATTCTTTAGCATGTGCAAAGTTGGAACTTCGTTGATCATGCAATATATTGGCAGACTGTTCTGTTGCTGCAACTCAAGGAGGGCAATCCGTGCTATTAAGGGTGAGTGAATAGAACTTCGGATCCAAGATCCAAGGTCAATTTGTTCCCAAACTTAATTTTAATGCTGTACGGAGACCAGACAGATGCACAATTATAAAGTCCACCTTGGTCAGGTCTGACAAAAATAGATGTGGCTGCAGATCCAAATGTATGGTATGTGGTTAATGAAGCCACAACACAGCTTAAATTTCCCATCATCCTGGCAATGCTCAACTCATCCATGGTAGATCAGCAGTCTGTGAATGTGGATCCACTGTGCCAACCGCCCAGAAGTAACAGGCTGCTAACCCACAGGAGAGTAGAGTACCAGAGAAATATGGTTAAGGCTACTTTCACATCTGAATCAGCAGGATCCGTTTGTGAGATCCGTCCCAGGGTCTCACAAACGGTCCTGAACTGATACGTTTGCCCCTAAGGCATTCTGAATGGATAAGCGTCCGTTCAGAATGCATCAGTTTGCCTCAGTTGCGTCTCCATTCCGCTCTGAAGACGGACCCCAAAACGCTGCATGCAAAACGAGCGGAATGGAGACAGATCCGTCTTGACCCCAATACAAGTCAATGGGAGCAGATCCGTTTACTCATGCACAATAGTAAACGGATCCGTTCCCCATTGACTTTCAATGGGGATCAGAATGGATCCGTTTTGCCTATGTAAAAGATAATGCAAATTGATTCGTTCTGAACGGATGCAGACAAATGCGTTATCAGAACGGATCCGTTTGTGAGGGCCAGTACGGATCTCACAAACGGATCCATCTGACTCTAGTGTGAAAGCAGCCTAACTTGTAGTCAGAAAAAGGCCAAGGTCAAAGTCCAAGTAGACAACTATCAGACGAATTATAACTCAAATAGTCCGATAACCAGATTACCAGAACCTAGCAGGACCTGTAGTGATCAGGCAAAGAATGAGAGAGACAAAAAAGTATTTATAGGGGGGGCTGATGAGCTAGTTATTCAGCAGCTGGGCAGCAAGGAAAGAAAGGGTATAACCACTGCAGCGCTGAACCTGAGGTAAGAAATACAGAACTAAGCTCCAGTTTACTGCTACACACCAGACAGACACATAGCGAGTGGAGCATCAGACACAAGCCTCAGGAGCATTAGTTTTTTTTTTATGGTAGCCTCAAACTGTTCAATCAGTACTTTTTCATAATTAGATTTTCCCCTATTGGAAGCCTCAAACTGATCAATTAATGCTTTCTCATATTAATATTTTTTAATCTATTCTTGTGATTATGCTACAGCCAGCTACTTTCTCTTCCAAAAGGAAAGGAAAAGAGAATGTCTTATACCAGGTACCCAACAACTTTTGCCAACTATCCTTTAACACAACTGAGCAATAAATAAATAAATAAATACATAAATAAATAAAATTGCTTGGCTGTCTGAGAATCCTTGGTTGGCGTACTATTTCTCCTTATGAAGAACACATTCATGAGCAGTATTGTAAGCCAGTCAATGCTACTCTGGGTTTCTGGGAAAAATATATGACCTTTAGGACATCTAACATCTGCCAGCATCAGACAGGCTTAGGACAGCTGATTTCAGTATAAATCCCGGACACCCAGAGGAACATTGCTTGGCCTTCAACAAAAAACACACATACTATGTATATTAGGCACTCTCTGCAATGAGAAAGGGTACCCCCCTAAACAATACATATATATTGCCCAGAAACCCAGCATAGCATATTAAGTTATTCTCTTCTCTCTCTGTCTCCCTCTCTCTCTATCTTGTATATTAAAGTCTTTCCAGAAAAAAATATAATTTGTAGGAGAATAGATAGTATTACATACCAACATTCAGGGCAACTGGAGCATATCTATCTCATATATTATTTTTCTTTTATATCTATCCATCTATCCATCCATGCTCCTATCCTCCTGTGTTCCATGTCACTGAAAAACTAATAACTTTGAAAGAAATAAAGATATGTCACATTGAAGCACAGGTTCCCATTCTTCCAAAACATTGACTTGGTTCCAGGATGGCAGCTTTGAAAATGGCCATCTTGTTGGTCACTGACCCACATAGATTTGCTCCCCTTCCCCTTAGCAACATGCCACACACTTGATGGCATTCCCAAGCATTGTTTTCTATTTATTCAGGTGTCTTCATACTTTTTGGCCACCCTGTATATAAACCTGATCACTGAAGATCAGTAAAGAATTATTATTACTATTAAATTAATTCCGTTTTAGAACCTAAAACAAATGCTAATATCAGCCAGTGTTCCTGGTTGCATACATACTTTGTATGTGGTTATATACATACATGGCACAGCTATCATTGTCGGGGCTGATTCTCCTCTACCCAGACGATTTCTTGCAGCACAGGAATACGGCTCCATGTCCCAGGTCACATTCCTCACTGTGATCTCCCGTCCTCTGTCTGGTAATTTGGTTTTCCCTTTGTGCCATTCATACTCATATGCATCAGGCTTGGAAAGGCTATAACATAGTAACTTCACATCACTTCCTTCCATTACTTCATTCATCCCAATGATGGTGATGATCACATATTTTGGGGAATCTGTAAAAGGAAAATTGAACTATGGTATAAATATAAGTAGCATCATATGCAAGAAATGGTTTAATGCACATGTTCATTCCAAAAGTTGTGCAAATTAAATGGAAGAAAGAAATGAAACAAAAACATTTCAGAAGTCAGATTAGTTGCTACTTACGTAGCTTGTTTCAATATATTATTATTTTCTTATGGCTTCATCGCATCATCATTTTTAAAGCCTTGTTTACACATATGGTCCATCTATTTTTTCAATTAATTGGGATGTTATATTTGCTTTTTTGATTTTTTCTTTATTTAAAAAGAGAATTTTCTCATTCAATACTGTCTCCTGATGAGCCATTATTTTTGAAAGGGAAAAACGTGTTGGAACTGTTTCATTTCATGGGACTATCTTTATTTATATTTATATATCAAGACCACAAGCCTTTAGCAGAAGGCAACTCCGTAAGTAGCTGACTTTTGGCCCAGAAACTTTCCTCTAGGTCCATTTTTCATATTATGAATTAAAACTATCCTATTAAAAAGGTTTTCCGGTAAAGTAACTTAATTTTTGATAAACCACATTAAGGCTACAAGCTGTGATCCAACCAAAACCCATACCTATACATATAACCAGAGCTTCATTATTCCTTGCAATACATTTGTCTAGCTCCTGTGTGAGCCTGCAACACACTGAGAGCATCATGGCTCCTCACAAAACTACAATTCCCACAATGCCTAGCTTTCATGCTGTGAGTTTCTGCTTGTTCATGAGTGTTGATGATTACCGATTGGCTGCCTGGCATTCCAGTCCAGTCACGCCCCCTCTACTCAGTAAGCTTCAGCACACTAACATTTAGCTAGAGAACTAATAGCAACACACTGAGCATGCCTGACATGACAAAGGCTCAGAACTACAGGTCGGTGCCATGGCAACTTATGAGGAACACAGTGGGTAGCAGGGGAAGAAAAGTACTTTATAACTACTGAACGGTAAATACGTGAAATTGTCATTATATTAGGCAATAATTGATGATGAATTACTCTAAAACATAATGTTATATTTATGGTAACCGGAATACCCCATTCATGACAATTGAATATTGTCGATATAGTGAGTGATCTACAGTATAATGTCCCCTGACACGACCAAAGTACGCCCAACTGGCATTGTGCAGATGCAATGAGTGTGAGTTGTGTTTGAGCTTTATCTCAATATAGTATATAATTATATAGGGTGTAGACTTTCTTGTCAGTCAGACCTAATGGACATTTTTATAAATATTTGACATGATTATTAGTTATGGGAAGGCTTTTTTTATTTATTGGAGATCATATGTATACATATAATTCAGGGGGAATTCCAAATAGTGGAACTAGTTGCTGAGGTGAACATGGCTCAGCTATTATCCAAGTTATGCTAGAAGGCTGGTTTAAAAGGCTAGGCAATGACTAGAAGACTATGCTAATGCTCCTCTGGGTTTCATTCATGAAAATTAGCACATCTTAAATGTGCAATTATCTACTCTTAGGAAACTTAAGTTCAATATTTTTTTCCCAGAAACCCACAGGAGCATTGCCTAGCCCTAGAGTACTTTACACATATACTATGCATTCAAAAAGTCAGCAAAGCGGGCTGAAAATAATTTCAAGAGATTTATTTACCTCTCTCCTCAAACTCTTATGAAATATTAGTCATCTGATATTTTAAGGGAAGAAACATCCTTCTCAAAGATGGAAATTCTTAGCTCAACAAAACATCTCCAAATTCCATTGACATGGCATTTCATATATTAATTTGAGATTAGTGAATCAATTTTACCAAATCGGAATTTGTCCCAATCCATGTTTCTCAAAACCTGATTAGGAGAGACTTATTGGGCCTTCACACCACATAGACAAATCTGTTCTATCTAAGTTGAAAGTACTTTTAATAGCCCCATCAAAGGAAGACTTACAGTGCACCCCCTAGAACAAAGAGCTATGAAAATCAACTTTCCTTTCAAAAGCAAAAAAGCTACTTCTTTGGTGGCTATCCTAAAAGTCATTACTCAACCTAAGTTGGAATCCTTTTTCCAAATCTGAAGGGTATTATTTCTCTTTATGGAGATTGACTTCTTAGGCCACATGAACAAGGCTATACATTGGGTTTACGTCTGACTGCACATGGACCCATTTATTTGTATGGATCTGCAAATAATACAGACAGAAGATGGATGTAATTCATGTGGCTGTTCAGCAAATTATAGGACTCGTCCTATTCTTTTTTAATTTATGGACAAGAATAGGCCTCTGTAGTGAAACATTGTGGCATGCACACATATGGTATCCGTATTTTGCGGATTCATGGTTTGTGGACAGCAAAATAGATACAGTCATTGGCATGAGACCAAAGTGTGAGGATTATTGTAGGCCAGGTGATGCTACTCTGGATTTCTAGGAAAAAGTCATTTATTTTTAGTGTTCAGTTTTCTGAAATAGTATTTCCAGGATCCAGACCAAGACCAGTCTCCAAACTAAGTCAGTTTTCTCTGTTTTGTACTGATGAGAGGCTATTGTTCTTTTGCACATTTGCTGGTAGCTTAGCTATTATTAAAGATATTCTTTAGGTCTGTTTGAAAGGTTCAACATTGACTTATAGATACATACATAGATCGATTTTTTTTTTCATATTGATGGAACGTTAGTTTGAATGTTTGTTTCTTGTGTGGGGGGCCTATAAGTACTGTCAGTGTGAGTAGAACATATTTATACCTGAAGTTTCTCATTTTTAATGTTAATGTAACATATTATGTTTTGAGATGTGGTAAAATTTACACTATTGATCTCTTTTTAGTATATTCCTTTATACAGGTCTCTGGTAGTGTTCTGTAAATTACCATAGAGTATATGCTAAAAAAGAACAGATCAAGTAACAACTGAATGTGCTAATAATTCAGTATAAAAGGGTTTCTATTGATGACCCATTCTCAGGATATTATCAATACCATCACCCCCGCAAACAAGCTATTCGAGGAGATGGCGCACGCAGTGTCTCTCTTCCCCAGTCTCACTTCATTCTCACCTCTGCTTTTCCATAGACAGCAGCGGTCTTAGGTTATCCTAAGGTTAGGTTATCAATATTACAAGCTGTCATAGTTTTAGTCCACAGTATACAGTGCTACTAGTGCAATAAAAAAAACTGGATGCTGCAAAGGATGCCAAGAGCAAATCAATAACATCTGTTGGAAGCCATTTGGATCCATCATATGGATACATTTCAAAATTATTGAAGTATATAAACCTGTTAAATCCAAAAAAGGAGGGAAAACAATGTTAAAGGTACATGTACAATTATTACTGTGAAATTCTTATAATATAAAATATATGTTAATATCAGTCAATGCTCTTGGTTGTATACATACATTCTACAGGTACTGTATCTGGATGTATACAGGTATCAGGTTGTATACATACATTGTGCATTTATCTGGTTGTATATAGGTAACAGGTTGTATACACACATTGTACAGGTATCTGGTTGTATACAGGTAACAGGTTGTATACATACATAGTACAGGTATCTGGTTGTATACAGGTAACAGGTTGTATACATACATAGTACAGGTATCTGGTTGTATACAGGTAACAGGTTGTATACATACATAGTACAGGTATCTGATTGTATACAGGTAACAGGTTGTTTACATACACAGTACAGGTATCTGGTTGTATACAGGTAACAGGTTATATACATACATAGTACAGGTATCTGGTTGTATACAGGTAACAGGTCATATACATACATAGTACAGGTATCTCTGTCGGGGCTGATTCTCCTCTACCCAGATGATTTATGGCAGCACAGGAATACGGCTCCATGTCCCAGGTCACATTCCTCACTGTGATCTCCCGTCCTCTGTCTGGTAATTTGGTTTTCCCTTTGTACCATTCATACTCATCTACAGCAGGATTGGAGAAGCTGTTACATTGTAACGTCACATCACTTCCTTCCATCATTTCATTCGTCCCGATGACGGTGATGGTCACATTTTCTGGGGAATCTGTGGAATGAAAATGCTTATTAGAGTTGAGCGATGTTTTAAAAAATTTGATGCACACCTTCCCAATTTAAAATATCGGATTTCTTCCAGGATGGTGGCTTTGAAAATGGCCATTGTGTTGGTCACTGACCCTCATAGATTTGCCTTCCTTCCCCTTAGCAACATGTCACACACAGGATGGCATTCCCAAACACTGTTTTCTACTTATTCAGGTGTCTGCATACTTTTTGAACACTCTGTATATAAACCAGGTACATTAAGAGTTATGATTACTATCAAATTCATAGATTTATAGAACGTAAAGCATATAATAATATCAACCAGTGTTCCTGGTTGCATACATACTTAGTTTCTGGTTATATACATACATGGCATAGATATCTCTGTCGGGGCTGATTCTCCTCTACCAAGACGATTTATGGCAGCACAGGAATACGGCTCTATGTCCCAGGTCACCATCACTGTGATCTCCTGTCCTCTGTCTGGTAATTTGGTTTTCCCTTTGTACCATTCATACTCATCTACACCAGGATTGGAGAAGCTGTTACATTGTAACGTCACATCTCTTCCTTCCATCACTTCATTCATTCCAATAATGGTGATGATCACATTTTTTGGTGAATCTATGCAGGGAAAATAGTACTATGGTATAAATATATCTAAAAAATAATTAGTGTTATATGCAAGAAAATGGTTTAATACACATGTAAAGCACTCCATCGCCGGAACAGCCTGCCGGGGAAGGCTGCCGCTAGCGTGAAAGTAGCCTTATATATATACTGTATATGTATATAGTAATATATATCCTGTTCATTATCACTGTAGGTACTCATTGCTCTGAATGCTAAGAGACTGTTAGGACTTTGATTAAGAAGCTGGTAATTTTCCACAGCTGCCATATGGTTGAAAGAAGAACATGTTTTGGAGGAAAAGCCCAGACTTGTTTACTACCAAAAGCAAGCAGTCTGACCTTTAAAATGTCTGGTTTTAGTCCTGTTGTTATGTCTGAAGACTTGTTTTTGTCTGAAAAAACTGCTGTGACACCTCGATAGTGTCTAGGGGACCTAGTGAAGCATTGGGGCCAACCAAAACCTGGCCACTACATACACAGATCACTGGTAGTGTTCTGCAAATTACCATAGTATATATGCTAAAAAAAGAGATCAGGCAACCATTGAATGTGCTTATAATTCAGTATTAAAGGGTTTCTCTGGGCTTTTAATAAAGATGACCTATCCTCAGTATAGGTCATCAATATCAGATTGGCGTGGGTTCTGCTCACCTCTTCTTTGCCATAGACAGCAGTGGTGAGGGTTGTTCCCCCACTAATCTGATATTGATGACCTATCCTAAGGTTAGGTTAACAACATTAAAAGCCCAAAGAACCCCCAGCTTGAAGCGTTACTATTGCAATAAAAGATGGATATTGCAATGGATGCCAAGAACAAATCAACAACGTCTGTTGGAAGCCACTTGGATTCATCATACATTTCAAAATTATTGATGTATATAAACCTGCTAGATCCAAAAAAGCAATGGAAGGGAAAACAAGGTTAATGGTACATGAACAATTATTTCTGTGAAATTCATATAATATAAAACATGTGTTAATATCAGTTAATGCTCTAGGTTGTATACATACATTCTACAGGTACTGTATCTGGTAGTATACAGGTATCTGGTTGTATACATACATTGTACAGGTATCTGGTTGTATACAGGTAACAGGTTATATACATACATACATTGTACAGGTATCTCTGTCGGGGCTGATTCTGCTCTACCCAGATGATTTATGGCAGCACAGGAATACGGCTCCATGTCCCAGGTCACATTCCTCACTGTGATCTCCCGTCCTCTGTCTGGTAATTTGGTTTTCCCTTTGTACCATTCATACACAGATACAGCAGGATTGGAGAAGCTGTTACATTGTAACGTCACATCAATTCCTTCCATCACTTCATTCATCCCAATGACTGTGATGGTCATATTTTTTGGGGCATCTGTGGAAAGAAAATATTATTATAAAAAAGAGCGAAGATTTCAAAATTTCTGTTTTGATGGTTTGCCAAATTTTTCTCAAAAACTTTGATTCAATACAAATTAATGTGTTCCATAGCACGTCAAAAATCTGTTATTTCCCGGGTGCATGGAGAGTGTATCTCGGTGTACATCAATGTGCATTGCAGAAACATTCTGTGGTAATGAAATAGTTAATATGCGTCAGTATGACACAGTTTACTTCACTTATTTGGTCAGTTACGGGTCAAAAACTGTCCAAAATATCTTAAGTGTAAACTCATCCTTACAGGTCAATGTTAGTATCTGGTATAAAGAACCGTGCAGTGGCCCAAGATTGTACTATAGAGTGAAAGAGAGCACTCCTTTTACAGTGTCAGCTGATTCCACATAGATTTCTATAGAACCTGTTCTTTTACACACTGATACAAGTAGTGGGCCCAAGAGTGGAGAGGGTATCAACAGTAGGTTTGTGTTGACATAGTTGTTTATATTTCCCTTCTTCTGATCCATCACAAGAACAAACCCCCCAAAAAAGAATCCTGTCTTTTGAGCATCTGTCTTCACACGGTCAGCATTTGGTCAGTAATCCATCAGTATTGGTAAGACCCAAAAGAAACAGTAGGGGATCCAAAACAGAGATGACACATGATTGGAATATTTGCATGTCTTCTCTGTTTTGTACCCACTCCTGCTTTTGGCTTCCAGATCATGAGCATATCCTGATGCAAAGTACTGACCATGTAATAGAGGTCTCATGCTTAGAGATGAGAGAACCCAGACCACAATGTTGTTTTTTAGGTTCATTACACCGCCTTTGCATCTGTGTTTCTGTAATAAGAGAGTAGTGTTGAGCGAACCGAAACTGCAAAGTTCAGATCCGTACCGAACTTTGTGAGTTTGGGTACCCGTACCCAAACCCAAACTTTGCCTCAAAAGTTTGGGTTTGAGTTCGGTGTTTGGGTATTTAATAAAGCTTGTTGAAAGGCTGCCTCTATACAAGCTAGATCACGTGTAACACCGCTCATCAGCTCTGAGTAGTGCAGGGAAAGGAAGCAGGCAGCAGAAGTGAAGGAAAGTGTTAGGAATGTCATCTGTCTATTTATTCAATGGATGACCTATAGCGATTTTTTTTTGTGGGTGCAATGCACCATAATTGTGACATATACCCATTTTTGGTGTGAAGCACACCTTGACTGCATCCATGACACGGAAACTAATATAGTTAATCCGTCTGTTAGTTCGGTGGGTGACATAGAGAAAGAGGAAGAAAGTTGCAACAAGAAAATAAAAGAAAAAAGAACAATAATAAGATTTAAGGAAATCTATGGAAAATCTGGTGATTAACATCTCTATACCTCCCAACCGCCCCAGATCCAGCAGGACAGTCCCGGGTTGCAGTGGCTGTCCCGCTGTCCTGGTATGGGGGAAATATGTCCCGGTCTCTGGCAGCTGGACGCAGAGTTAGTTGCCTGTTACATGAAGAAGCAGACAGCCGGAATCGGCTTCTTACATCCTCCCTCCTGTCCCCCGTGCAGCTTCTGTAGCTCTTGTCTGGGCGGGGCTGGCCAACAGTCTTGGCTCCTCCCCCCCAGACAAGAGAAACCGATGTCCTGCTGGTGATGCTGCTGCTAGGAAGAAGGTAAGTATAAGGTTTTTTTTTTTTTTTTTTACTTTCTGTGAGGGGCACAATGTGGGGGCACAGCATATTACAGTGGGGCATAATGTGGGCATATTACAGTGGGGCACAATGTGGGGTTATTACAAGAGAGCACAATGTAGGCATATTATTGGAGGGCACAGCTGGTCATATTACTGGAGGCACATAACAGGGCATATTATTGGGGGCTCAGCTGGACATATGACTGGGGGCACATAACAGGGGACATTACTGGGGGCACAGCTAGGCATATTAATGAGGGCACATAACTGGGGAATATTTACTATGTGGAGCAGTAAGGGGACTGGGTGGGATTAGGTGTATAGTGGGTGGAGTTAGGGCATGGCCTAGTGCTGAAAAAATTTGCCGCACAATGTGTCCCTCTTTGTCTCTTTACAAAGTTGGGAGGTATGCATCTATGACCGTGAACTAACAGACACAGAGCTAACTGTCTTGAATAAAAGCTTGGGCTTTGCGCCTGTGTAACACCCCAGAGTGATGTTACCACTCCTACGCCTTGCTACTGTCTTTAATGGGCTAAAACCATGTGCATTTCTAATAATGTTTGTAACTGTTATAATATGTAATGTGCCTGGTATACCAGCAGGTGGCAGCAAACAAGGCAGAGCCGTAGTTACTACTCCTCACCCCCCCTTCCTATGGAGAGGAGTGGGTGAGTCCTACTTCCTGCAGGAAAGATGGGGATCCAGTTAGATCCAGTTAGTTAGAGGAAGGTGTGCAGGGGCACATCTCTGTTGGACGTGCCCATGCCAGCCAGATCACCTTCAGCTCTGCTAGCCATGGAGGCGGAAACCTAAAGCCTCAGAAGCCACTTGGTAGTTCTCTGGCATAATACAAGTTCAACTAAGGAGAGGCATCCAGGAGAAATCCGAGTTTACAGATAGCTTATTAGTACAGCAGTGAGCAACAGAGTGATAGAGCAGAAGTGTTTGCCTGCCAGTTATATGCCAAAGCCTCCTGGGACAAAGACAAAATTGTTGCTTGAATGCAATTCTACCCAAGTAAAGCTGCGTTGGATTTCATCTCAAGGTCTGGACTCATTTATTCCTCTAAATCCCTCAATTATTTCCTATATTTATTGCAAATGAAGCCAAATCCTGGGGTCCAGCTGTATCCTGGTAAGATCACTGTGACACACTACAAGAGACATTTTAGGGCACAATCACACCACTAGGCATTCCTACACCTGGAAGGCGATTTTACTTGAGAGAATAGGGCCCTGGGGGGAGGAAGCCTGTCGCAATGATTTTCAATTTAGGATCGATTTTTATAAATTTTGCCGACAGATAAGACATTTTATATGTGGATAGATTGAGAGGTAGGGGAATATCCCCATTGTGCATTATTCCTAATTCTCTACAGATTAAAAGTCACTTTGATCCAGATACCAACGTCTATAGGAAACTGCCAGGGGATCCCACGGCTGTCCAGGAGGACATACATAGTACAGGTCTCTGGTTGCATACAGGTATCTGGTTGTATACAGGTAACAGGTTGTATACATATATAGTACAGGTATCTGGTTGTATACAGGTAACAGGTTGTATACATACATAGTACAGGTATCTGGTTGTATATAGGTGATGGGCTGTATACATACATAGTTCAGGTATCTGGTTGTATACATACATAGTACAGATATCTCTATCGGGGCTGATTCTCCTCTACCCAGATGATTTATTGCAGCACAGGAATATGGCTCCATGTCCCAGGGCACATCCCTCACTGTGATCTCCCGTCCTCTGTCTGGTAATTTGGTTTTCCCTTTGTACCATTCATAACCATATGCATCAGGTTTAGCATAATTTATCATAATATGCAAGAAATGGTTTAATGCACATGTGGAACATTACATCAGTCGTGCAAATTGAATGTACAAACAAAAACTTTAAACATTTCAGAAGATTTACAGCTACTTGGCTTCTTTGTGTATTATATTTTCTTACAGCCCCATCTCTATTATCATACTAATGTATGCAATAAGATCTTTTACTGCCCCTAGTGATCAGACGAGTATAGTACCTTGGTGTGTAATAAGTCTCCTGCACACACAAATATATGGTATAAATTTGGTTATAATCATATGATATAGTTATGGTAGGTTCCCAATCACCCTATATAAGACTTACAGTAGCTGATCCCCCCCCACCCCCGGCCCAATGAACTTGGCTGTTAGTAATGTGACACTATGGAAGTTTTGCACGTGCTCCGTTACTGTAAGTAGAGACATATGCCAAACTTTATTAAACAACGCATAGAAACTCTGATTCGTTATAGATTGCACCATTCGGAGCAGTGCATAGTAAGTAAACTTCAATGACCCTAATGACAAGTTTAACCTTTAAATTATATCTCATAATTTGGTTAGTGAAAACATCTAATTAAACTGTTCAAACTAATTTTCTTTTTCTTTTTTTCTTTTTTTCCAATTGATTTACGTGACATCTGGTGAATGAAAGGGGATACTATATGTTTAATGCAAGACTTACCAACACAATACTGTAAAATGTTTCTGTACTCTTCCACTACAATGTTACTGTGTCAGGTTGTTGCATCAAGCCCGTTATAGTAAAGCTTGCTACAACTGATTTGCTAAATGTACCCAGTCCCCTATAATACGTACATTGGATCTTCAGTGTTCCTGTTTTCTCAATTTTATGCCCATTAAGATATGTTGCAGTGCACTGAACAGGACTCCCATCATCCACGTATGAAGGAATATAAGTAAGTTCTGATTCTTCTCTCCAGTATCCTTCAGAAAGATCCACCGACTTTTTCTGAATCTGACCAGGTTTGTTCCATTGTAGAGAAGGAGGACTGGAGCCGCACTGGTGCTCTATAGTACATCGTATAATGGTGGATTCTCCTCCTGCCATATGTTCTGGCACATGAAGCTGAAAGTTTAGTGTGTCTGTGGAATTTAATTTCATTTTAAATATCAGATATCATTATTCATTCTTAATTATCTTTTCAAATTTAACATTAAAATAATATATGTTTATTAAGGCTGTACAAAAATTGAGAATGTGTGTGTATATATATATATATACAGTACAGACCAAAAGTTTGGACACACCTTCTCATTCAAAGAGTTTTCTGTATTTTCATGACTATGAAAATTGTAGATTCACACTGAAGGCATCGAAACTATGAATTAACATGTAATATTATGATGGCCACTCGTTTTTCTTTACTTAGCTGCTTTTTTCTTGCCATAATACAAATTCTAACAGTCTATTCAGTAGGACTATCAGCTGTGTATCCACCTGACTTCTGCCCAACACAACTCATGGTCCCAACCCCATTTATAAGGCAAGAAATCCCACTTATTAAACCAGACAGGGCACACCTGTGAAGTGAAAACCATTTCAGGTGACTACCTCTTGAAGCTCATCAAGAGAATGCAAAGAGTGTGCAAAGCAGTAATCAAAGCAAAAGGTGGCTACTTTGAAGAACCTAGAATATAAGACATATTTTCAGTTGTTTCACACTTTTTTGTTAAGTATGTAATTCCACATGTGTTAATTCATAGTTTTGATGCCTTCAGTGTGAATCTACAATTTTCATAGTCATGAAAATACAGAAAACCCTTTGAACGAGAAGGTGTGTCCAAACTTTTGATCTGTACTGTATATATATATATATATATATATATATATATATATATATATATATTAGACATAAGAGAATGAGTTTGATTTGTCAAATTATTTAAAACATTTTTAAAAAAAATATATATTTATGTCTGAATTGATTTTTACACAAATCACATATGATCCAATGGGCCTGAAAATGGGAAAATTGGTACATGACACTGAGGTTTCCTAGATTTATTTTTTAAATATCTTTTCAATATTACATTTTAAGAATGCAATGCAATGACCGCAATAGTAAATAATGTTAGAGTGACACTGACATACAGTACATAACTATGGGTAAACACATAGTGGATGTTGTTAACAAGCAGATGTTCAATAACACACATCGCATTGTCACATGTGTTATGCTTTTCCATATTAGAAAGCTTCCAAAAATCTTCCCTAATCGGGGGCAGATAGTGATTTAATACACACAGTTTTATGAGTTAAAAAAAAACAAAAACAGTGGCTTGTTGGGACCAAGCGTCCAAAAATTATGCCTTAAAGAGGTACTCTGGGAATTAAGAAAATGAAAATACTTCATTATAAATATATTCCCAAATACCTTACATTAGTTATAATGGATCGTTTTGTCTAGGGAGCAATCATCAGGAGAAATAAA
Source organism: Rhinella marina (assembly GCA_900303285.1). Taxonomy (NCBI): domain Eukaryota; kingdom Metazoa; phylum Chordata; class Amphibia; order Anura; family Bufonidae; genus Rhinella; species Rhinella marina. The sequence continues at coordinate 12,975 of ONZH01009071.1, read as the reverse complement.
ATGGCCGCTGTCCTATTAGTACACACAGAACCTGTCCTAATCACACAGGAGGACAAGTTACTTCACAATCCTCCTCTCTGCTTGTTAGGGATTATGATCCTGAAAAGAGATGATATTGTTAGATCTTTAGCTGAGTCTCTGTAGGAATGAAGTTCATGAGTAGATGTGGCTAATGAACAGCAGCTCTTGTCTGCAGTCTCCATTACCACAGCCCCACATTAGCACAATTCTGTCCTGTCCGTCCTCTCTCTGTACTTCATGACTCCTTGTGAATTCCATTCCCACAAAGATTCAGCTAAATATCATATTAAACTGTATAAAGTATCATAATCCCTGACGAGTAGGAGAGAGGGATGAGGAGAGATAATTTGTATAACTAAAAAATTTGTTGTAATACTGTATGGAGTTTCGTATCCTTGCAGTATTAGAATGTATGGGCTCTGATAAGCCAAAGTCAGTTATTGGTGGAGTCGCGCAAGACAAATAACTTCAGTAATTGATTACAGTGAAAAAACCTTGGAACTGAACTTGGCTTCGTTTCCAAGGTACCACTTGGAAACAAAGCAGAGTTCTGCTCCAAGTTTTGAAGTTTTTTTTTCACTGTAAAAATCATTTATTGAAGTTATTCAATGAAGTTTTGCACGACTTCGCAAGTAACTAACTTTGGCTCATCAGAGCACATACATTCTCACACTGTAGGGAGACGGATCTCCTTTCAGTATCATAACTATTATTTTAGCGAAGCGGCTTTGGATGTAGCATACAAAGTTCGCTTCGCTCATCTCTAATTTTAAGAATTGCTTCTAAAATTCTAAACCTTTTAATACCCTAAAAAATTAAATCACATTTCCAAAATGATGCAAACATAAAGTAGACATATGGGAAATGTAAAGTAATAACTATTTTATGAGATACAGTGTATCACTGTTTTAACCCCTACATGTACAGAGCTGGGGTGAAGTGCAACATGCAGCGGGGATCATGGCTGGAGGGTCTCCACTGTTGCAAACAGCAGAAAACCGCAGCTAATGACCGCGACCGGCAATAATGCCAATCACGGTCATTAAACTCTTTAGATGTCGTGATCAAGCAAGATCACTGCATCTAAAGGGTGAAAAGCCCAGAAGCTTGTGCTTCTGGACCTATTAGCTGCATCCTCTGCAGCCAATGAGGATTCTCGTAATTCATTTCAATGCACTGGGTCTCTCTGAAGAGACCCAGGGCATTGAAGTTGCAATTCTTATTTTGGACAGCAGGTAGAAGGCCAACATAAGAAATGAGCAATTCTGAACAAATAATGGATCTAAACAATCCATGATTATTCAGAATTAAAAAAAAAATATATATATATATATATATATATATATATATATATATATATATAGGCTCAAATATCAGCTTTAAAATCATAAAAAATATATTTTTATTAATATAAAATATTAAAATCAGCCCCTTTCCATAGAATAAAAAAATAAATACATAAATAACAAAAAAATATAAGCATCATGGGCATCACCGCCAGTCATATGAGAGAAGAGAATATTAGAGAGCAACATGACGAAAGAGTGCGTGTGTGTGGGGGGGGAGGGGGACGAGACTGGGTCACAGAGGACTGGACACTCATGTATGTATGCATTTCTTGGTGTTGCTATTCACATTCCCTTCACCCCATCCTCTGCTGTCAGGGCTGACTAAACAGAAGTCTTCTACTTTGTAAGGTGGAGACAGAAGTCTCTTCTCTGAGATAGCAGCACAGTAGCTTATTGTTTTAGGCACCACTCCATTAAAGGTCATTTGCACCTTCAGGGGCAATTTTTTTATGATTGCATTTTAATCTTTTTGGGCTAAAAATCTAAAATTTCAATTGGTCTTTGTTAAAAATAGTCAGCTGTCAAAAAAGGGTTACTTTTTTTTACTGTGTCGATCATCTAATAAACCTTCTCTCTAAATTATTAAAAGCTCATAAACAGTTATATAAGGCACCTTCTTATCAGTAAGATAAGAATTGAACTGTAATGATTGTATATAAGGTCAGAGATCAGAGATAAAGAGTCATAAGCTGAACTGCCTGACGGGAAAGAGTAAAACTATTACAGTCCAAATCTGGTTCTGAGTCATTTATTGCAACTGCTTGGGGTAATTGCAAGGACGATATCATAGTCAGGAGGAAGCCAGTGGTCGATGCACAAGATGGAGCATCAGTAGAGCAGGAAAGACTAACTTGATTACAGGCACAATAATATCACAAGGCAGGAAGTGCAAGGCTGGGCTTAAATAGGATGTTCAATCAAGGTAACAGAAAACCCAAAACAGGGTAAAGTAAACCCGAAAGCTGAATAGCTCAGTTGGAAACTCTGCGGCCTGGGACACAGAATTCCTTGAATTCAAGTCCTTAGAAAAAATACAGAGTCTGCTGCTAGAGAATCTCAAGGCTGTACAGAGAAAGAGGCAAAACACCGCAGGCCAGTGACGTCACGACTAGTATCACTGGCCTGGGTGGGGCTAAGCTCCATTCAAGTGAACAGAGCTTAGCCCCGCCCAGGCCAGTGATACTAGTCGTGACGTCACTGGCCTGCGGTAAAAACAGAGAAGGCCGCGGTGCTCCTGCAGCGCCGCTGCCTTCTCAAACAGCTGATCGTCGGGGGTCCCGGGAGTCAGACCACCGCCGATCAGAGGCTGATGATCTATCAGAGGATAAATCATCAGTTTTAAAGAACTACAGAACCCCTTTAAGAGCATGTGCAGAACTGAAATACAGAGAAAGTAGGTGATTTCAGCAAATCCAAAATGTTTGGTACTAATCCCGTAAGAATCAGTCAAATGGTAGGCAACATTTTACATATCAGAAGACAAAGATGAAGGATCACATAACTTGACAGGATTTCCCATAATAGCTTGCAGGAAGCCCTCCCTCTAGCACAATCAGTCATGAGAGTCTATAGGTGTACAATCCTATGAGGGTCTATAGATGTGAGTCACTGATTAAATTTTGGACCAAATCATATCTGATGATCAATTCGGTCAAATAAAACCCTAAATTAATTTTGGGAAATTCTCCCAACATTAATAGGTATATCATACAGGACATATTACATGCAAAAAAAGATACCAATTAATTCAAAGCTGTCTTATCCCAAGTAATTCACAAACAGTGCACCAGTACAACTTACAGCTAGTGTAACCACAGCAACAGGGTCAACAGTAACCCAAAACAACAGGTTATAACCTGTTATAACCTGTCTCGTAAGGGGGTAAGGCTGTTTTTAACTCTTCTTAGGCTACTTTCACACTTGCGGTAGCCTTTTCCGGCAGGCTTTTCCAGCAGGGGAATAGCCTGCCAAATCCGTGCTACCACAAGTCCACCGTGCTGGCGGAAGTCTGCTCTGGCCCCATTCATTATAATGGGGGTGGGCCGGAGATCTGGCCACAGAATGCCAAATATGACGAGAAGCGGCTGGACAAAAACCGCATTGTGCTGTAGTTTTATTCCGGCCGCCCTTCGGCATGTTTGCTGTTCTGTGGCCAGACCTCGGCCCACCCCCATTACAGTGAATGGGGCTGAAGCGGACTTCCGCCAGCATGGTGGACTTGCGGTGGAATGGATCGGGCAGGCTGTTTTCCCGCTGGAACAGACTGCCGGAAAAGGCTACCGCAAGTGTGAAAGTAGCATTACACATTACACATATATTTGTATTCTGTACAGTCACAAACATTACACCTCGCAGAAATAAATATGTTACCATTGATTATTTATAATTATATTTCTGGTATTAATAATTTTACATACTTACCTGTGATATCGAGATAAACACTTCTTGAATGTTTCTGATATGCATTTGTATATATGTCTTCTGTGATCCCTGGATAATAATAATTGTATTCATCTCCACTTTTCACAGGATCTATTTGCAGGGTGCAGCTGTTCTCTCCTGGTACCAGTGAGGTCCGATTTTTATATTCCTCCAGCACTGATGATGAGTCCCCAGTGTTTAGGATCTCTGGATAACCCCTTCTAGCATATAAGTACCATACGTTACTGGACGTCCCTGTGGACTTGTCAGGATGATATGTACAAGGAATCTCCACACAGGAGCCGATCAGAACAGTAACTATAGAAGGAAACGTCCACTCCTGACATACAGAACCAGTGTCGGACTGGGGTGCCTAGGGCCCACAGGTCAAAATGATTCTGGGGGGCCCACCCTACTGCTATGTGGAAATAATACATGTCCATTTTCAGGCCTCATTTACATAGGTGTGTGCATTTTAGCACACAATACAAATCACAACAGTATTGTCCGCTGCACTATATCAAAGTAAGATTTCTTTTTATGTCACATAAATATGTCACAGTCACTTGCTCAGGGCCCCCCCTCCCCCATATGTCACAGTCACTTGCTCAGGGCCCCTCCCCCTCATGTCACAGTCACTTGCTCAGGGCCCCCCTCCCCCATATGTCACAGTCACTTGCTCAGGGCCCCCCCTCCCCCATATGTCACAGTCACTTGCTCAGGGCCCCCCCTCCCCCATATGTCACAGTCACTTGCTCAGGGCCCCCCCCATGTCACAGTCACTTGCTCAGGGCCCCCCCCTCATGTCACAGTCACTTGCTCAGGGCCCCCCCTCCCCCATATGTCACAGTCACTTGCTCAGGGCCCCCCCCATGTCACAGTCACTTGCTCAGGGCCCCCCCCCTCATGTCACAGTCACTTGCTCAGGGCCCCCCCTCCCCCATATGTCACAGTCACTTGCTCAGGGCCCCCCCCCCTCATGTCACAGTCACTTGCTCAGGGCCCCCCCATGTCACAGTCACTTGCTCAGGGCCCCCCCATGTCACAGTCACTTGCTCAGGGCCCCCCCCCCCATATGTCAGTCACTTGCTCAGGGCCCCCCCCATGTCACAGTCACTTGCTCAGGGCCCCCCCTCCCCCATATGTCACAGTCAAGTCAGGCCCCCCCCTATGTCACAGTCACTTGCTCAATCACCTGCCTCCCCTCAATATCAGCCTCCAGGCCCCCAAATATGTGAGTTGCGGGCCCCCCTCCATGTAACAGACCCCCCATCAGACCTCAGATCAGACTAAAAATAAATACATGACTTACCTTTCCTGCTCCGCTGCTCTCCGTGTCCGCCTGGGTGTTCAAGAGTCCCTGCTGTCTCCAAGCCCGCGCTGCGCCTGCACGTGACCTGCCTGCGTACAGCGTCACAGGTCATAGTGCACGCTGTACGCGCCTGTACAGGAGACCAGGGAGGAACTAGTCTGGAGGCCAGGGTAAGTAAGCGCTTCTTGCGCTTCTCGCCACCGGCTCTAGCCGCTCTTGCAGCAGCATACTAGCGAGCGCTTCCAGAAGCGCTCGCTAGTATGAAAATGGGCCGTGGGCGGCATTATCACAAGCGCCGGCCGCGCGGACCGGCTATTACCTATGTGGGGGCGTGGCTTGGGGGCGGAGTCAGCAAGCGTCGGGGCCCACCGGTGGATTCACCGGTTCACCGGTGGGCCAGTCCGACCCTGTACAGAACCCAGATAGAAACCTGGAAGCAATCATCAGGACATCAGGCTGGAGTCACAGATTTTTACCGTCTTGGATTATTATATAATTACGAGACTTTTTTACCTTGATACATAAGAAGAAAATAAATCTGCTTCCCACTATCCATTCTGTATAAACTTTCTTGGTAACTAAACCAGGGAACTAGAAAAAATAAATAGAAAAAATAAATTATTGTAGGCTGATAGCCCAGGAGAGGCATGTGTTAGAGTAGACCCCGTCGGTTGGAAGCCACCTTGTCACTAGTAGATGGGCCCAAAATATGTTTGATCAATAATATGCACAAAGAGCTTCTAACAGGAAAGAAAGAAAGAAAGTAAGTAAGTTGGGGGGTAAAGCTACTACCTGAGATAAATTGCTGCACTTATTGCAGTGGATCGAGCCTATGTTTGCCTGGAGGCCTAAAAATGGTATGTTTGCCTGGAGGCCTAAAAATGGTATGTTTGCCTGGAGGCCTAAAAATGGTAAAGATTGGAGTTGCAAATTGATAGTATATGATAGTGGTCAAATTGACTAATCTGGCAGATGGTATGGCGAAATTCAAGAAGGTATGCGGTACAGATGAGAAAGTTTTTCAAAAATTTGATTTGGACGGTTTGCCAAATTTCCCAAAAAGATCCTATTCAACCCGAATTTATTTGTGATAAATAGAGTTGATCGAATCCTAAAATATTCGGGGATTCGGGATTCGGCCAGAATTTTCCGCGGGATTCGTGGGTTCGAGCCGAATCACGAATCCCATTAAAGTCTATGGGAGACCCAAATATTTTTGCAGGGGCCAAAGGTTCTGCACAGTCAAGTTTGCCCCAACATGTGAAAACCTCAGAAAAAGATAGAAACACCTTGGAAATGGATAGGAAACACCAGGGGCAGCATGTAGGGATGCCTCTGAGGCTCCCTAATTGCACCATTTTTTCTAAATCTGGCCAATAGTCTGGTGATGACCCCAAGGCAATTTTCAGGGACAATGACCCACTTAAAAATGCTGCCTGACAACCTGAGGTGAACCCCTGATTGTCTGTCTTTCAAAAAGATTGCAGTGTAAAGCATGGTGGTGAGCCTCAGTATGACTTTTTGGATAGAGATTGCATGTGGTCACGTACTCCCTGGAACCCCATAGTCACCCCTTCTCTGATGTGCTACCCCAGAACATTCTCTGCCCCAATTCGCAAGACCTTTTGCAGTCTCAAGACCCAATTCGCCCCAATTCGCAAGACGCAGTATTTGTATATCACACTGGAATCTACAGATCAATACGGAATCTATAGACTGTGAGGTATATAGAAGGCTGATGTAATATATTCCTTAGTCGTAGCACCGTGTACTACAGAGAGCACTAAAATGCACTTGCCAATATAGATATATTGATATCTAGGTAAAATTATCTTCAGATCTATCAAAAAAATAGTACGCAGTATTTGTATATCACACTGGAATTTACAGATCAATACGGAAAGTATAGACTGTGAGGTATATAGAAGGCTGATGAAATATATTCCCTTGTCGTAGCACTGTGTATTACAGAGAGCACTAAAATGCACTGGCCAATATAGATATATTGATATCTAGGTAAAATTATCTTCAGATCTATCAAGAAATAGCACGCAGTATTTGTATATTACACTGGAATCTACAGATCAATACGGAATCTATAGACTGTGAGGTATATAGATGGCTGATGTAATATTCCCTTCTCTCAGCACAGTCATGCACAGGAATATATCTGTTTAGAGATGTATAGTTTGAGCTATGTGGATGGACAAGGTGTACCAGGCACAGCTCTGCACAGAATACAGGCTTACAGCATATACTGTATACTGTTCTTCACAGAATTAATTAGTCTTTAAGAAGACTGTTGGGGCTTCCTATTCGGCACAGAATACAGGCTTACAGCATATACTGTATACTGTTCTTCAGAGAATAATTAGTCTTTAAAAAGACTGTTGGGGCTTCCTAACCTAACTCCTAACTAACTGCTTGCTGCACACACTACACTAGCTAACACTGTCTCTCTCTTCTCCTTCCAAAAGCACAATGAGGCTGATGCTGCAGGTCCCTACCTTATGTAAAGTAAGGTCACATGTTACTGCCAGCCAATCACTGCTGGGGAGGTATAGGGGCTGGTACATCACAGCAGGCGTTCCCACAGGCTTCCCTTTCATGCTGATTGGCTGAAAAAAGTGGGCATTTCAAACGGGCAGTGATTCACGGATATTCACGAGTCCGCGCTGCCTCGGTATCCCGAGCCGAGCCGAAGCGGGCAATATTCGTGCGAATCACGAATATTGCCGCTTCGATTCGCTCATCACTAGTGATAAATTGTGTTTAAAAAACCCAGCTATTTCCTACCTGCAGAGAGCCTGTATAGTGGTGTAGAGCACTGTGCATTGCAGAAACACGCATAGGGAGTCTGCTGTGGTAGTGAAACAATACTGAGAGTCAGTATGACACGCAGATAACAGGCGTCACTCTTAGAATCAGTTCACACTTCACTTATTGACGCGGTGAGAGGGCTTATTGCCTTTTGAACAGAATGCATACCAATGGCTCTTGTATAGCATGCAGTGCAGGGGGTAGTGCATTAAAAATTGCGCTGAGAAGGGGTTTAAATTTTGCTGAGCACTTATAGATCAAAAGCATATTATGGGGATGTGCGATCCAGTTCTGTTTTCTCCTATGACGTATTTACATTCTAATCTTCCTTCTTCATTTCTGGTATCTGCACTCCTCCCATTTGGGTCAGGTGTTTTTAATTAATGAGCAGGATATAAGAGTTAATGGACCTGCCAGCTTTCAGTTGGAGTTCCTGATGGCATAGAACATGTTGTTTTAGACAACTGTTCAGATGGTGCGGTGCTGCGTGGTGGCATTTGTTTTTGTGGCTCTGTACTAGTGAGTTGGTGGGACCCAGTGCCATGGGTGGCTTTGTCAGATAGCAAGGTGCTGTTTGACCCCTGGGCTAACACAGTGAGGAGTCAACACAGTGGCCCAGTCACAGAATGTGGAAGGTGGGGGGGGGGGCAATAGGAGTAGCAGTAATTGTACAAGATGGTGGGTGGCAATAGAAGAACATGGCAGAAGATGTAATAGGTGTGTGGCATCAGGCAGGTGGCAGCATCCAAATAGTGGCTGAAGCATGTGTTCTTTTCACAAAGTTTGGGTGTGGCTCCCAGAATGTTCTAGTCTGATGCATAAGGCACTGGTGGGTGGAAATCCTGGCTGATCCATGCCTGATTTACCTTGAAACAGGTCAGTCTCTCCACATTTTGGGTGGAAATGTGAGTTCTTCTTGAAGTAACTATCCCCCCCCCCCCACCGCACTAAACACCTGCTCACCCTCTGTGATGTCACACTACTGGCCGGACAGGAAAGCTTGTCCAGGGCAAACTCGACCAGTTATGGCCAAAAATCAAGTTTGTCTGCCTAGTAGTCCAGGGGATCTTGGATGTAGGGTGGCAGGGTGCAGTCCAAGTAAGTCGCCACCTGCTGGTTCAGGTTCAGCTTCATGTATTGCTGTTGCTGGGTGGTTGCTGTTGCAGAGGTTGGAGCTGGTACACTACTGGTAGCAAGTGTTTAACATGGTGGAGAGCCAGTAGTCATCTCTCTGCCAAATTATGATAATTCGACTGTCACTACACAAGCAACTCAGCATGCATCTGGCCATTTGCACAAGGGACTCTGAGGGGCTCCCTTCTTCCATCTCCACTGCATACTGCCCCTCATCTACCTGGTCTTCCTCATTGCCCTCTAGCTCTGCCTTCTCCTTTTGCTCCTCTTCTGTCATTTGTGCAGAAAAAACACCATCTCCTTATACATTGCTTGTGTCTGAAAGTCCTTCTCCAGTTCAGCCCTCACAGGGCTCATGTAGCCATGAGATATAGGCACTAGAGATGAGCGAGTAGTGTTCGATCGAGCTGGTATTCGATCGAATACTACGATATTCGGCGTACTCGATTTTGTTCGAGTATAACGGCGATGGCGCACTTAGAATTCGTTTCCCCTCCCACCTTCCCTGGCGCTCTTTTTCCACCAATCACCATGCAGGGGGGGTATGACAGGCACGCTGAGCACGCTGGCAGCGCGAAAACAGCGTCTACATGCATTGGCTGGAAAAACCATGTGACCTCGAATATTAAAAACTCAGCTCTTCCTGCTCGTACGCATATGCTGCGTGAACTTAGTCAGGGACAGAGGCTGGAGAAGGGAGAGACAGATTTTAGCTGTTGGACAGGCAGGAGCGTGATTAAAAGCCCTTATCAGGGCTACTACAGTGGACTTCAGTGATAGCTTACTACAATATAGACTTTACAGAGAACGGCTGCTGTATTCAGGGATAGCTGCTGGAGTAGGGACAGAGAGAGGCATTAGTGGTGTATTAGGTGCTCTGCTACATACCAAAACTATATTTGGCACTACTGCTGTGTACCTTTGAAAAATACAATATATAGGCCTTATAACTGGCAACTGTACTGTGCGTTCTCTTGCAAAGTAATTTCTCATAACTGGTGTTCATACACACCGTCTGATCACTTAATACACTGCTGTGTACCTTGAAAAAATACAATTATAGGCCTTAACTGGCAACTGTACTGTGCGTTCTCTTGCAAAGTAATTTCTCATAACTGATGTTCATACACACCGTCTGATCACTTAATACACGGCTGTGTACCTTGAAAAATACAATATATAGGCTTATAACTGGCAACTGTACTGTGCGTTCTCTTGCAAAGTAATTTCTCATAACTGGTGTTCATACACACCGTCTGATCACTTAATACACGGCTGTGTACCTTGAAAAATACAATATATAGGCCTTATAACTGGCAACTGTACTGTGCGTTCTCTTGCAAAGTAATTTTCTCATAACTGGTGTTCATACACACCGTCTGATCACTTAATACACTGCTGTGTACCTTGAAAAATACAATATATAGGCCTTAACTGGCAACTGTACTGTGCGTTCTCTTGCAAAGTAATTTCTCATAACTGGTGTTCATACACACCGTCTGATCACTTAATACACGGCTGTGTACCTTGAAAAATACAATATATAGGCCTTATAACTGGCAACTGTACTGTGCGTTCTCTTGCAAAAGTAATTTCTCATAACTGGTGTTCATACACACCGTCTGATCACTTAATACACTGCTGTGTACCTTGAAAAATACAATATATAGGCCTTATAACTGGCAACTGTACTGTGCGTTCTCTTGCAAAGTAATTTCTCATAACTGGTGTTCATACACACCGTCTGATCACTTAATACACCTGCTGTACCTTGAAAAATACAATATATAGGCCTTAACTGGCAAACTGTACTGTGCGTTCTCTTGCAAAGTAATTTCTCATAACTGGTGTTCATACACACCGTCTGATCACTTAATACACGGCTGTGTACCTTGAAAAATACAATATATAGGCCTTATAACTGGCAACTGTACTGTGCGTTCTCTTGCAAAAGTAATTTCTCATAACTGGTGTTCATACACACCGTCTGATCACTTAATAAAAGGCCTGTGTACCTTGAAAAATACAATATATAGGCCTTATAACTGGCAACTGTACTGTGCGTTCTCTTGCAAAGTAATTTCTCATAACTGGTGTTTCATTACACACCGTCTGATCACTTAATACACTGCTGTATACCTTGAAAAATACAATTATATAGGCCTTATAACTGGCAACTGTTACTGTGCGTTCTCTTGCAAAGTAATTTCTCATAACTGGTGTTCATACACACCGTCTGATCACTTAATACACGGCTGTGTACCTTGAAAATACAATATATAGGCCTTATAACTGGCAACTGTACTGTGCGTTCTCTGTGCAAAGTAATTTCCTCATAACTGGTGTTCATACACACCGTCTGATCACTTAATAAAAGGCCTGTGTACCTTGAAAAATACAATATATAGGCCTTATAACTGGCAACTGTACTGTGCGTTCTCTTGCAAAGTAATTTCTCATAACTGGTGTTCATACACACCGTCTGATCACTTAATACACTGCTGTGTACCTTGAAAAATACAATATATAGGCCTTATAACTGGCAACTGTACTGTGCGTTCTCTTGCAAAGTAATTTCTCATAACTGGTGTTCATACACACCGTCTGATCACTTAATACACGGCTGTGTACCTTGAAAAATACAATATATAGGCCTTATAAACTGGCAACTGTACTGTGCGTTCTCTTGCAAAGTAATTTCTCATAACTGGTGTTCATACACACCGTCTGATCACTTAATACACTGCTTGTGTACCTTGAAAAATACAATATATAGGCCTTATAACTGGCAACTGTACTGTGAATTCTCTTGCAAAGTAATTTCTCATAACTGGTGTTCATACACACCGTCTGATCACTTAATACACTGCTGTGTACCTTGAAAAATACAATATATAGGCCTTAACTGGCAACTGTACTGTGCGTTCTCTTGCAAAGTAATTTCTCATAACTGGTGTTCATACACACCGTCTGATCACTTAAGTACACGGCTGTGTACCTTGAAAAATACAATATATAGGCCTTATAACTGGCAACTGTACTGTGCGTTCTCTTGCAAAGTAATTTTCTCATAACTGGTGTTCATACACACCGTCTGATCACTTAATACACGGCTGTGTACCTTGAAAAAATACAATATATAGGCCTTATAACTGGCAACTGTACTGTGCGTTCTCTTGCAAAGTAATTTCTCATAACTGGTGTTCATACACACCGTCTGATCACTTAGTACACGGCTGTGTACCTTGAAAAAATACAATATATAGGCCTTATAACTGGCAACTGTACTGTGCGTTCTCTTGCAAAGTAATTTCTCATAACTGGTGTTCATACACACCGTCTGATCACTTTTAGTACACGGCTGTGTACCTTGAAAAATACAATATATAGGCCTTATAACTGGCAACTGTACTGTGCGTTCTCTTGCAAAGTAATTTCTCATAACTGGTGTTCATACACACCGTCTGATCACTTAATACACGGCTGTGTACCTTGAAAAAATACAATATATAGGCCTTTATAACTGGCAACTGTACTGTGCGTTCTCTTGCAAAAGTAATTTCTCATAACTGGTGTTCATACACACCGTCTGATCACTTAGTACACGGCTGTGTACCTTGAAAAATACAATATATAGGCCTTAACTGGCAACTGTACTGTGCGTTCTCTTGCAAAGTAATTTCTCATAACTGGTGTTCATACACACCGTCTGATCACTTAGTACACGGCTGTGTACCTTGAAAAATACAATATATAGGCCTTTAACTGGCAACTGTACTGTGCGTTCTCTTGCAAAGTAATTTCTCATAACTGGTGTTCATACACACCGTCTGATCACTTAGTACACGGCTGTGTACCTTGAAAAAATACAATATATAGGCCTTTAACTGGCAACTGTACTGTGCGTTCTCTTGCAAA
>ONZH01009070.1:0-22951 GCA_900303285.1 Rhinella marina | reverse complement strand
GCAGGCATCTCATTATCATCTTAGGCAGGATTACAATAAAAGATGAAGCCTCTGTATAGAAAACACAGGGTCCAGCATGGACAATAAGTGATTGTTTTGCAACGTATCTATTCCCCTGCCTGTACCATAACACTTCCACAGGTCAAAGAGCATGAACTCTCTCTGTCAGGGTAGGGATCAGTGACTATGTGAACTTAATGCGCACCACTGTCCTTGCGCGATCTGCCCTAATTGACGGCCCACAGCTGGACGGCGGTCCTTTCCTAATAAGGTGCAGGGGCCCATAGGGAGAAATACAAGGAGAAAATAGCAAACATAGTGATATATACACTAAACCAATAATGACTATGTGGGTCAGACAAACAAAACCAAAACTGAACAAAAATAACGATTACAGAGTCGTAAAAGCCAAGTTCGATACCAGGAGAGTCAAATCCAAAGCCAAATAAGAAACTGGAAATCAGAAACGTGCCAAGCCAGAAGGTCAAACCAGTAAGTCTCAGCCCTGTACCTCACATGGATCCAGAGATCTCCCCATTCATTGCTCTGCTAGATTTATATCAGCCTAACAGGTCAAGGGGAGTGTCTTTTCTGCTGGAGCTAAGGGGTCGTGTCCTGCTCTCCCTATCACAGCTTAGATGGCAGTTGAACAATGAAATTGAGCATGTGCGGCCTTCTCAGTGAGCAGGTCAAAGAAATAAGAAAAAAACAAACTGCTGGTGGCGCTATACAGATACATTTTATTGAATAACGCAGTGGCTATTTAATTACATGAAATTACATAAGTATTCAGATCCAGGTGCTGGTTTGAAAAGTGTAGAATATTTTTTGTGGGACAGCCCTTTTAATCGCATGCAACTGTGGCCAGCAGTTGCCTGTTTAAATAGGCTGCCCCATAGATCACGTGGGACGTCTGCCCACGTAACCTGTGATGTCATGACAATGGATCCTGATGTTCCACATGATTGCCCAGTGCTGCAGCACATGGAGCCCAGCCAGTAACTAATCAATCATACACCGACAGCACCACCCGCAATGGAGCGCACCTGTCGCCTACAAAACAGTGGGGCCGAGATGCCAGCGGCGCTCCAACAGGCAGAGCATACCTGTCGGCCAGGGGAGGCCAGTTATCTGGCGTCAGGATTTAGAACAACTTCCCTTAGCGCAAATCACCAAGGGTTTCTGAAACCAGGTTCAATTTTGAAACAGACTCCCTACATGGAAAACCCCTGTCACCTCTCCTGACATGCCTGTTTTAATAGCTTCAGGCATTCCCCGTGTAACAATTCTGGAGCATCTATTCTTATATCTCTATGTTGTGCCATCCATGTATTATTTCTACTAGAAGTTATGAATGAATTGGTATTAACCTTCAGTAAGGTAACAGAGGGGAGGTAACTGCACAGACTGACTCTATCCAACCAGTCACAATTGCTAGTGGTTGGGCTCACTGTTAGAATGGAAATCAAGGGTGCTACATCCACTGGATCACCCAAAATCCAGAAAAGAGAGTAAAATACAAAAACACACAATTGGGTGTGCACACCTTACTGGAATAAAGAGGTATATATGTATAAAAAATTATATTTTAATAATAAAATTAGTACCCATCTAATAACACAAAGAGCAACAAATTATAAATCACAATAATAATAAAAAAACAGATATCAAGGGTATATTATTCCTCATAGGATCTTCGTACCACAATGTGTCCACATAGAAAACATCAAATGGCACGTATCAAACGCATATGGGATGCATATACCGTCATGCAGCAGTTGACATCATAGGTGTTTGTTCACATGTGCGGTAGTGTAAATAGTGCGCTCCTCACAAGATGTACTTGATTACATGTACGGCAGTACAAAGGGTACGCTCCTCATAAGAATTATTTTGTATCTAGTTCCCAACGGGGATATTCAAACAGGGGTACTCAAAGCTGTTTTAGTCTCTTACCCCACCATGCTACAGGTATTCGCGAGTATCGCGTGATTTCGATCGGAGCAGTCAACTCCGAGCACTGATACGTTGAATCGCTCGGAACAGCTGTTCTGTAAGGGTAAGACAGCTGAGAGTGAATACCTTCAATGGATTTCCAAGCACCGACCTTGCCGTTATGTAGGATATTGGTGTCACAAGTCCATAAAACAAGGCCAACATAAAAGGGTCCAGACCCCAAATATTAATAGGTATAATATGGCCTTTGTACATCATACGCGTTTCGGAGCTCCTGCTCCTTCTTCAGTGACTATATCCGTAATGGTGGGGTAAGAGACTAAAACAGCTTTGAGTACCCCTGTTTGAATATCCCCGTTGGGAACTAGATACAAAATAATTCTTATGAGGAGCGTACCCTTTGTACTGCCGTACATGTAATCAAGTACATCTTGTGAGGAGCGCACTATTTACACTACCGCACATGTGAACAAACACCTATGATGTCAACTGCTGCATGACGGTATATGCATCCCATATGCGTTTGATACGTGCCATTTGATGTTTTCTATGTGGACACATTGTGGTACGAAGATCCTATGAGGAAGAATATACCCTTGATATCTGTTTTTTTTATTATTGTGATTTATAATTTGTTGCTCTTTGTGTTATTAGATGGGTACTAATTTTATTATTAAAATATAATTTTTTATACATATATACCTCTTTATTCCAGTAAGGTGTGCACACCCAATTGTGTGTTTTTCTATCCAACCAGTGCTGCCATTTTCAGTCTGTGCAGGGACACATCCCCAACTGGTCACCTCCCCTCTGTACCCTTACTGAAGGCTAATAGCAATTCATTCATAACTTCTAGTAGAAATAATAAAGGAATGGTACAACATGGACATAAGAATAGATGTTCCAGAATTGTTATTACATGGGGAGGTCAGGAGAGGTAAAATGTCGTCTTTAAACATACATTAACCACCTGACTTGAATGCCAACGAGACTTGTTCCACTCGGTAAAGAAACTGACAGACTTTCCATTTGAAGGTGAATACATTCTTTCGCAAATGTGCAAAGACAAAGTGACATACCACAGTGGAGGGGTCCATGGACCCACACTAACCCCATAAACTATACTGCACCAAAACCACTTTGGCTTATGCCACAAGAGGGAAAAGTCAGCTAGGATCTAGAAAGAAAGAAAGAAAGAAAAAAAAAGGCTAGTGTGAATGATCATTCCTGATGATACTTTTTTGGCAAGCAAGAGTAATCGGCCATGCTGGGAAACTCCATGTGGATGGCATCACCGGCCAATCATTTGCTCCTATTGCTCAAGGATCAGGAGGTCCATTTTCCAGTTTAGTCTGGCACGTTGCTGGAGAAATCGCTCATATGGACGACTGATCGGCTGCACTGCTGTCAATCACCGTCCCAAATTCAAAGGCATGTAGGCCAAATCCCATTAATGTAGTGGGATTCGGGTGATCAGCTGATGTCAAGGACCCTCCTATGTACAAATCCTGCACTGGACCAGGCTCACGGGGCTCCATCAGGGTGCATTTCTAAAATTCGTTTCTGGCTAGAAACACCTGGCCACTGACCGTCACAAAATGCAAACCCTTCCCAGGGCTTACAGGAACAGTCAATCAGGTCGGTGCTCTGCAGTTTCGATAAACCCAGCCACCTGGGGCCAACCCTTGGTACAACCCCTCTGTATACTAACCTACACATGGCTAGCCTCTCCTGTCTATAGCTGCCCTTTCAGTCAATACCTTAAACCCAACCTCAGTAAGTGTGCTCATCACTTATTTTGGGGGCCCCGGCATATCCTCACTCATGTTCATGGCTCTGCCCACCGACCTCTGACACTGGAATGAGAGCACCAGAGCGAGGTGGCTGAGGGAAAGAATCTCTCCAGACTCCAACTCCCTCCTCGCAACTTCGCCTGAATATCCAGCAGAGGAAGGAGTGAGACAATAAAACAGTCACGGATGGTGTCATAAATTAAAGGTGGAACGTCTATGTCTTGTGCGGCCCTGACCTGGTCCTTCCCGTCTGCAAGCTGCTGTAGTTGGTGTCAGCACATTCATCTCTCATAGCAGGCATGAGGAAATAATTAGTCCCCCATACACAAGCAAGAAGACATTACTGCATGGTGGCCACAAGACTTTATTATACTGAGGAGGAAGGGGCTTCAAAAATTGTCCATACAGTATAACGTCTCCTTGTGGCCGCCCCCATACCGTATAACGTCTCCCTGTGGCCGCCCCCATACCGTATAACGTCTCCTTGTGGCCGCCCCCATACAGTATAACGTCTCCTTGTGGCCGCCCCCATACAGTATAACGTCTCCTTGTGGCCGCCCCCATACAGTATAACGTCTCCTTGTGGCCGCCCCCATACAGGTATAACGTCTCCTTGTGGCCGCCCCCATACAGTATAACGTCTCCTTGTGGCCGCCCCCATACAGTATAACGTCTCCTTGTGGCCGCCCCCATACAGTATAACGTCTCCTTGTGGCCGCCCCCATACAGTATAACGTCTCCTTGTGGCCGCCCCCATACAGTATAACGTCTCCTTGTGGCCGCCCCCATACAGTATAACGTCTCCTTGTGGCCGCCCCCATACAGTATAACGTCTCCTTGTGACGAATATATATCGTTATCGTGGGAATATTGTTGTTAACGCCCAACCCTAGGTACGACCGAGAGGAAAGTACTGCTGAAGAGATGCCACAGGTTAAAAGATATAAGCCTAGAGAATCCTTTTAATTCATACTGTGACGTATGAAGATTTCCCTTTGTTTTCCTAACATGTCCATTTCAACAACTTGTATTCCTCCCACCATCCTCTTATTTCTGGAGCATTCATTCTTACGACTATGGTGTGCCATTCCTCTATTATTCCTACTAAAAGTTATCAATGAATTGCCAGCAGGCTGCAATGGAAGTCCAGTTTGGAGTTACCAGTTGGGGGTCTTTCCCTGCACAGTCTGGTACTGGCAGCACCAAATGGATAGCATCAGACTGTGTAGTGACCCCCCCCCCCAAACGGTAACACCTAGCTGGACCTTCTTTGCAGACTGCTGGAAATTAATCTATGAATTCTAGCAGGAATAATAGAGTAATGCCATAACAGCAATAATAGATTCTCCAGAATTATTACAAAGGGGATTCGAGTAGTTACTACATGTGGAGAGGTGACAAGATGGCAAACGGTCACAGGATATCAACAGACCTCATAGCACTCTGTTGGGTACCCATGACCCCTCTTTGAACAACTGTCTTTATGCCATGCAGTTTCTTTATTTTATCAAATCTAAAGAAATTTAAAAGAAAAACCCTGTAGAGTACAAAAAAAACAAAACAAAACACACTTTGAAATGTGTGTACTTCTTGCACAGATTTCCTTGGAAATTTTGAAGAGCAACTGTACCAAGATTGGAAATCCGACTGCAGCCCAAGCAGCTATCCAGCCCCATGTGGACACAGCCTAAACTAATATCTATAATAGCTTATGGGAGTTCCATACCTTGCCATACCTCAGAACTTCCACTAACCAGATCTGAAGAATAAAGCCACACTTTGTAGAAACCGAACAGTTTTTTTTTATTGATAAAGTTACTCCTGCATTTTCTCTAAGGTTTCTTCCTTGTATTTGCCCTTCTCTTTGCCAACTTGGCGAGACTTGGCCTTGCGTTCCAAGATCTTCTTGCGATCTTTGTCAAGCTTTAGTCTGGTGATCACCACCTAAGAGAAAAACAGGAGAATAGTTAGTGACACTTGTCAAACAGCTGAGGTGAAACTCATGGGGGAGTACAGCGACACCTTTGAGACAACCAAAACTGCATTGCAAAGGAGGTGGCGGGTATGCCTAATGTATGGTCAGAGGAAATCTGGTCAGGGTAAGAGGTTTGAATCCATTTACTAAATCACACAATTGGAGAGAATTGTGTATGGTGACTAAAAAGGTCTATGTAAACTGACAGCTGGGTGTATCTAAACAGTGTCCAATCAGTGCTGATGAGTGGTAGACTGGTGTCAGTTTACTTTTCTAGGAGGAATAGTAGTACATTACAATGGTCATTTATGAGAAAAGATGCTTCATGGTTATTTCATGGGGAATGCTATTTACTAACAGACATGTCAGCTGTATATTAGGAAAAAAAACAAAAAAAAAAAAAAACAGCAAGTGGCCATCATGTCTGCCCTGTGTTGCAGGAGATTTCTACAAAAGTGGAATTAGGAATTGCTAAATGTTCCAATTTCACACGGTGGACAGCGGTATTCCCAGAGATGGTTCACGTAGGTGTATTAATCTTAGGATTTTTTTCACCATCATAGAAAAAGTTTTCAGGCAACAGTCCTGGCGCTGAATACATTTGGGTTCAAGAATAGGTCCTGTCTACATCCAAGTACCATGTCCATTCATATTTCCTACACTGCTGGACTTTTAACCCAGCGGCATTTAGTCCTGAAGAAGGGTTGTCCGAAATGCTGCTTTTTTTTTTTTTTTTTTTTTTTTTAATTGCGGTGAAAAAATAAAATACTATGATTAATATGCAGATCATATTCTTTGGAAAAGCTAAAAGTATAGACATATTGGCTGTCACTTGAATTAACCCTTTCAGTACCTGAGGTTTTTTCCGGTTCTGCATTTTCGTTTTGCGCTCCCTGCCTTCAAACAGCCATAACTGTTATTTTTCTGTTCACATAGCTGTATGAGGGCTTGTTTTTTGCGGGACAAGTTGTACTTTCCAACGCCACCATTTAATATTGCATATGGTGTAGTGGGAAGCGGGAATAGAATTCCCAATCGGGTGAAATTGCAAAAAAAAAAAAAAAAAACCGCTATTCCGCTACAGTTCTACGGGTTTCTTATTTACAGCGTTCGATGTTCATTAAAACTGACCAGTTACTTTCATTCTACTGGTCAGTACAAATCCGGCGATAGATAGATAGATAGATAGATAGATATATAGTTTTTCCTGCGTTTTGATAAAATAATTAGAAAGTTGCCCTTTTTTTTTTTTTTTTTTCCTTGTCATATCTTGACCCCTATAACTTTTTGGTATTTATGTGTACGGAGCTGTATGGGGGCTCATTTTTTGCGGGGCGATCTGAAGTTTTTATTGATACCATTCTGGGGTGTGTATGACTTTTTGATCACTTAATTTTTTTTAGAAAAAAAGCAACAAAACAGCGAATCGTCATTTGGATGCTTTTTTCCGCCACACAATTCGCCGTATTGGAATTTTTTTTTATATTTTAAAAGTACAGGCGTTTTCGGGCACGGTGATACCCATGATGTCTATATTTATTGTTATTTAGGTATTTATTTTTTAATTATACGGAAAGGGGGTGATTTAAACTTTTATATATTTTTTATATATTTAACTTTTTTTTTATTTTTTTGTGATTTTAAAGCTCACATATGAGCTAAAATAGTGTTTTTTTTTCTTTATGAGCAATCAGGGAATTACTATATTGAGATAAATCCAAGAATTGCTCATTTCTTACCCAGGCCTGCCATCTAGTGGCCAAAATAAGAATTGCAGTTTGAAAGCTGTAAACCTCATCAGCGAGGATTACAGCTTTCAGATCGTGTACAGACACCCCGATTGGCCACACGGAGTGTCTGTACACCACCCGGAAGCAAGGCCCAGCAAGACGCCGCCGATCGGGTAAGTAGCGGCAAGTCTCTGCTGTTAGAAACAGCAGAGACTTGCCAGCCATGACGCCCGCCGCACATGCGAGTGGGCGCCATGTGCCCGCATCGCCCCAGCGTCGTACATGTACAGTGCTGGTACTGTAAGGGTTAATTGCTTGTAAATGGATGACGGGCACGTCAAGACCTGTGCAATTAATTCTATTACTGGTGGATTCATTGCAGATTTACGAGCGCCATTCTAGTCCCACGTTGTACAACATGGCCTGCAATATGGCTATGAATCCTTCAGTATGAACCTGAAACTGCAGGCTCTATGAAAGCCTATGAGATTCTCTGCGAGTCTCTGGAATGCATAGAAAACCAGACTTCTGGTCCATAGAGAGATGCTGTAGGATTTGGAGAGTTTGGCGACAGAACTAAATAACCCCTTAAATTTGACACTAAAAACCTGCAGACGTTGCCCTACCTCAAAACACCAGCCACTTGGGCATCAATCCTATCCTCTTAACCAATTGATAGTCAATCTACAGAAGGTAACCACTGCAAGGCTATGAAGACATGACACTACTACACAATGATGACTGTCAGCCAAGCCATCTACCCTCAGATATAAAAATAAGAACGTCCACAATGTGCAGCCTGAAGAGGTCAGTCCCAAATGGGCAACTGCAGTCCCTTACATAGCTGGACCCCTGCAGATTTTCAGCAGACCTCAGCACTCTGATATTACACGTGGCGAGGTGCCAGAGTCTATATGTGCAGGAGGCCCTGTACCAGAGATAGTCCTACACTTGTGACTGAGGACTCGTGGGTGAATCAAGCCACAAACAAGCAGGTTAAGCAATTGATGCTGCCCACTGAACCATCGTGGTACTAGGGCATTCTGCCCAGAAGTGCAGGCTTGATGAAGTGCCCCCCAATGTCTCACAGAACACCTAGCCTAAAAAAAAAATAAAAAAATCAACAGTTATTGGCGGATGCTATAGATTCAAACCCATAACATGTCCTGCAGCTGATTTTCACAATGGAAGCCACGCTGTATTTTCTGGCTGAGTGAAAAGATTCCTCTTGGCATTTAAGGAGTATTAAATCAGACCCTGCGTGGGGTAAAGGCGCACACAGCACAGCAGTCAAGTGATAAAATACAGAATCAGATACACCACACTGGATTATCCACGCTGCACTTCATCACCTTTCACCTTGCTATACCTGGCTGTTGTGCCTTCAACCCTGCCAGGGTCTTCTCTCCAGGCCCCCAGCCCGACATCCCGTACCATCCACTTTACCTGATCACCACATCACTGGCCGTGACCAGAGGCTGCTACCAGCTCAGCAGTTAAAGATGGTGCTGTACATGCAGTGGTCTCCTCCACCAGCGATCAGCAGATTGTCTGCTGTAAAGTGACCTTTAATAACAGTGTCCTTGTTCGCCACCAGTGCCCCCTTCCATTGGCTGCGCTGATCAGACCTCCCAGTGCAGGGAAAGTCATGCAGAGAAACAGCAACGAGATGTAAAATGCTCATACAGGGGTCTATGACGTCTGTGCAACCACTACTGTGACCTCTGCGTGTAACAAGTCCACGTGTCTCAGCCCAAAAACAGGACTCTTTATAATTCTAACCAACAAATGCTTATGTCACAAACCAATCAGCAAAATGAACAGACAGGCAGGAGACAAAATGCTGAAGCAATTGTATTCGAGTGCAAAGAGTGGTGGAGCGGTCCTCCACCATCCAAGAGGGACTGGAAAGGCAAGGACTTGTCAGCTTTTCAGGGTGTTTTTTTTTTTTAAATATCATTCTGACCCCCCCCCCCCCCCTTTAAACTATACAGATGCTCTACTACATTACACCTAATGCAACATCCAAGGAGGATGTGCAGAGATCAATACATTGGTTTTCCTTTTAACCCCTTCGCGACTAGCGTTCGCTTCCGGGTGGTGTACAGACACCCCGTGTGGCCAATCGGGGTGTCTGTACACCATATGAAAACTGTAATCCTCGCTGGTGAGGATTACAGTTTTCAAAGTGCAATTCTTATTCTGGCCACTAGATGGCAGGCCAGGATAAGAAATGAGCAATTCATGGATTTCTGAGTCTATAAAACCCAGAATTGCTCATAAAGAAAAAAAAAAAAGCCACAATTTATAAGCCCATATTTGAGCTTTCTAATAGTAAAAAAAATTTAAAAAAAATGTTAAAAAATATATAAAAAATAAAAAAGATGTAAAAGTTCAAATCACCCCCCTTTCCGTATAAGTAAAAAATAAATACCTAAATAACAATAAATATAGACATCATGGGTATCACCGTGACCGAAAACGCCCGTACTTTTAAAATATAAAAAAAAAAATTCCAATACGGCGAATTGTGTGGCGGAAAAAAGCGTCCAAATGGCGATTTGCCGTTTTTTGTCGCTTTTTTTTTCTAAAAAAAATTAAATAAAGAGTGATCAAAAAGTCATACACACCCCAGAATGGTATCAATAAAAACTTCAGATCGTCCCGCAAAAAATGAGCCCCCATACAGCTCTGTACACATAAATACCAAAAAGTTATAGGGGTCAAGATATGACAAGGAAAAAAAAAAAAAAAAAAAAAAAAAAGGCAACTTTCTAATTATTTTATCACTATGAAAGCGCAGGAAAAACTATACATATTAGGTATTGCCGGATTCGTACTGACCAGTAGAATGAAAGTAACCGATCAGTTTTAATGCACATCGAACGCTATAAATAAGAAACCCGTAGAACTGTAGCGGAATAGCGTTTTCTTTGCAATTTCACCCGGTTTGGAATTTTTTTCCCGCTTCCCACTACACCGTATGCAATATTAAATGGTGGCGTTGGAAAGTACAACTTGTCTCGCAAAAAACAAGCCCTCATACAGCTATGTGAACAGAAAAATAAAAGAGTTATGGCTGTTTGAAGGCAGGGAGCGCAAAACGAAAATGCAGAACCGAAAAAAGCTCCGGGCGCGAAGGGGTTAATTCTTCTTTTATGTGCCTGTCCAGTCAGGGCCAGCACTAGGCACAATGCATGATACTTTTAAAGGGGTTGGCTAGCCTATATTAACTAGCTGTACTTGTACTGTGATACATGCAGCTAGTGCTATTCACGTCTGAATAATTCACGTTTACATACACGTCTCCTGCACTGGGATCATGGCCGCTGATAGAGGGTTGCCGCCATTCCCTTATATTGGGGACAGATAGGGAAACTAGCACATGCAGAGTCCATCCCTGATATAAGATAATGGAGGCTGCTGATGGCCAGGACCCTCCCAGTGCAGAGCCAGTTTGCCCATAAACATGAATTATTCGGACATCAGTGCTGATAGTTTCATAATGCTTATTACTAGCTGCATGTATCTGCTGTTCCCAGCACATGTACAGCTATTGAACTCAATTGGAAGCTCAAACCTGGTACCATGCAGCGAAAAATCGAGTTGCAATTCAAACACATCATTAAACCCTAATTAGCAAGTATGTTTTTAAAGGTCTGGACAACCAGAACATGGCTTCTGTCACGCCGACCTATACACACCTTGCTGGGGTGGATGCCAACATGAACAGTGGTGCCGTTGGCCTTCTCACGCTGCACACGTTCAATGTAGATCACGTATTTCTTTCTGTACACCTGGACAACTTTACCAATTTGCTGGCCTTTGTAGTGCCCACGAACCACCTGGGAAAGGAGGAGAGTGTTAGAGAGAAGCTCACATATAGAACAAGCACAGGACATTGACATGGCTGCTTGTTCCATCTGTTCATGAGGTGTAAAATCACAGGACACACACCGCTCCAATTCAGATGAATCCATCTACCTCCCCATAACAAGTCCTTCGCACACAGGTACTGAAGGGAACGTCTCGGGGGAGGCGATAAGCAAGTAAACCTGTGCCTAAAACATTTTAATCCTATTTTGACATGCAGAAAGACGCCATAGAGTCAGATTATATACCTAAGAGTGCAGCCCCATAGCATTAGCAATTCACACACAGCTCAGTGCAGACGAGTTACATGGTCGACCACCCTGTTGAATAAATGCTGTTTAAAGGGGTTAGCCAAGAAAATATATTTCTGACATCCTCAGGACAGGTCACCACTATCCACTCTGCAGGGGTGTGAGACCTGGGATCTCCGCCAATTAGCTGATAGAAGAGACCGCAGCTTCTTCCTAGGCCGGTGACATTACTGTGGTCACGTGGCCTAGTTGTAGCCCTGTCCCATTCATATCAATGGGACTGAGCTGCAATACCAAGCACTGCCAGTATACTATGCACGGCACTGTCCTTGGAAAGCTGCCGGGAGCCTGCATCACTCACAAGAGCACCAGTGAGAGCAGCCGCTCCTGAAATAGCTGATCGGCAAGGATGCCGGCACCGACCCCCGCTGTGCGATAATGGCGACAAATCCTGAGGATAAGTCATCACTCTCTTTTCCAGGATAACCCCTTTAATACAGTTCCTCTGCAGGGGGACTACAAGGTTAACCAGATTGAACAGCCACTTTAAAAGTTCCCAACATGTTTTGAGTCAATTTTGAAGCTCCGTTTGCTGACAGTGAATGGAAACACTTAACACTGAAATGTTAAAAAGCTCACCTAAAGGGTGATATCATACCATCTAAACAGCCTCTGCTGCTGGCGAACAATGGTGATGGCATTAGTGATCACTGCTCCCACTACAGCGGAGGAGATCGCTACATGTAAACACAGCCAATAGCAGGCCGTGACGGGGACGGGCCTCCCCAGCATCAATTGTGATGGTAGGGAGGCTTGTCCCTGTCACTGCCTGCTCTGACCCAACCCCCCACCCGGATGTTTCGATCTGCGCAATGGGGAGATGCAGTGGTGGCTGTGTGGGGATCGGGAGCGTTGTGGGTTCCAGGATTCAGAGTAAGTATTACCCATATGAGGAGCCCGGGCTTTCACTTCTATGGGAAAACTTTGTAGTATTCACTTGAAAGGACACAGGCGTCCCATAGAAGTGAACGGGGACGCCATACTTGTAACTACACCTGGTCACCACTGCAATTGCTGCGGCGAGCAGGTAAACAGAGCAGAGAAGGCAGCGCTTATATGAGTGATGCCTTCTAACAGTTGATTGATGGGGGTGCTAGGAGTCGGACACCCGCTGATTTGACATCGATGATTTATAATGAGGTTAGGTCATTAATAGTAAAAAGGGGACAACCCCTTTAAGGCCTAGTTTACACACCAGTGCGTCAGTTAAGAGTTTTATCAGTGACTGTGGGCAAAAACCACAGACCAGGTACAAGTCTTTCCAGTCCACCTCATCTGTGTGGGCTGCTCTCCTGGTTTTGGTTCACAATCACTGATAGAAAACACTGCTAAACACTGACACGTTAACTAGGCCCAAGCCTCTGTTCACGCCGCATTACTTCTTTTCCTGTCAGACTTCAGCTACTTTTCGATGTTCAGAATACCGTAGCATGCTGCAGTGTTAAAGGGGTATTCTCATCTTAGACAATGGGGGCATATCGCTAGTATATCCAGAACGCAGCGGGGAGCGAACCAGGGGTCCGGCCACCACCAGGCGCAGGTCCCCGCTCCGCTCATAGAAATGAATGGGAGCCGGGCATGCGCGGTGCGCTCCCATTCATTTCTATGGAGCCGACGAAAGTAGCCGAGCCAGCGCTCGGCTATTTTCGGCAGCCCCACAGAAATGAATGGAGGGCGGCTGCGCATGCGCCCTCATTCAGTTCGGGGGCTCCGTTCTGGATATAGGTGCGGGTCCCGCGGTGGTACCCGCACCTATAAGACAATGGGGGCATATCCTAGCGATATGCCCCCATTGTCTAAAATGAGAATAACCCTTTAAGCTCTGTTCACATTTCCGCTAACAGTTGGAAATCTCATCATAATTGGCAAATATTCTGTTCCCATCAAAACGACAGACCCCATAAAGGAAACCCGACAGACCCAATACAAATCAATGGGGTCCAGGGTGGTAGCTCGTGTCAGCCACAGGATCCAGTGCTCTGTTATTTTAGTTTTTCTGCTCCTACCACAGAACAGAAAACTGGAAAACTGACTGGACACATGGAGAAAGCCTTATATTCTGCAAATAATAGAAGACTGACTGATCCACGGAGGAGAAAAATAACAGGTCTGTCAAACCTTCAGCGGTGATAGTCTGTTACAATGTATAAGGCTACATGCACACGATGGGCAATACATGCATATTCCACTGTGCAATGCAGAGGCTCAGATGCGCAAGTAACAGAAGTGAATAACTGAGCAGAAACAGCAAAATCTGGGTAAATTACACGGCCGCGTGCATGAAGACCAATGGTCCCACTTGTCAGAATGGTCAGATGTGAGGAGTATGGTCACAGGTCCAGGGAAAAACACGATGTCTGTATGAACTGAGCAGTAGGTCCTCCGATGGCTTCCATTCATGACAGCAAACAGTGCTTGAACTACAGTTACATAGGAAAGTTGCAGAACATTTCATAGTCATACTGGATTTGCCAGCGACTACTAGAGAAGCCCAGGATTCCCATGTTACTAGAAGGCTGCATGGCCGTCTATGAGAGCCGCTTACCTGGACTTCATCATCCTTGCGGATGGGCATGGAGCGGACGTTGTACTTCTGCCTCAGCTCCTTAGACAGTGGGGAGGACATGATCTTCCTGCGCACATGAGAGGGGGCATTGAAGTGCCTTTTACGGTTCTTGCTGCGGTCTGAGGTAACAAACGGACTGAACTTCATGGTGACTGCAGAAACAAACAGGACATTAACATCCCACAAATTATGATATATTACCCCCCTAGCTACAGGACTTAGCCTCCTCACAGCACTGCCATAGGCTTTACACACCGGCAATCTGTATAGTTACATAGACAACAGCAGCAGTGTATGTATATGCTATGTACAGCTTGCAGCCCCTGGCCAGGCTGTCTCATACACCGGTATTTCACACCGGCAACCTGCATAGTAGCATAAGTAGAGGACAGCAGCAGATGTATATGCTATATACAGGTTGCAGCCCCGGCCAGGCAGCTCCACGTACAGGTATTACACAGCGGCCATGTTTTTTACCTCGCCCCCTGTCAGGCAGCGGAGACGGTTAATGTCACACACCGGCGGACTACTCCATCCAACCAAGCTCCCCTATAGCGCACGAGACACCATAAATAGCGCCCATCCGCAGACCGGAGACGTCTCCGCTAGACACGGAGACTATAACGGGGAAGAAAATGCGCGCTCCGGCAGAGGATTGCATAGGATTATACTTCATATCGTTCTCTGAGCTCCTTACCCAGCTGCACAGTCCACTATGGCCGCCGGAAAAGAGAAATAGCACCAACTTCCGCTCACATTAGTCGACTGTAGAAGTCTCGCGAGAAACACCCAAGCTCCTCCGCGCTTCCCCCATAAGGCCTAACACTTTTTTCTTCATACCCCTTTTACCTCCACGCTCTCCCACAGCGACACCAACCACACTCCCACTCACCGATAAGCTGCTGTTTATCTCTAGTTCCTCTCCACACGCGGTTTACACACGGCGGCGGCGGCTAAACTCCATACAGGAAACGGACCTCCTGACGTCACACTATCACGTGACAAGGTCACGTGGGTCGGCAACCAGCGCGCTCTGCTATCAGAGCAGGAAGGTAATGGGTGGGTTGTGTCTAAACTCCATACACTGTACGAGCCCGGTCCTTACCAGGTATTGGAAAATAGCCAGCTCTACATGAGTTGTCTAAACGCCATACATGGTACGGACCCTTTGGCCCCCTAGTGGACAGGTCCAGAACAGATCTAGTGTTTAGCCAGCTCCCATTGATTTGGCTAAACTCCATACTCTGTAGGGTCCTGGTCCTTACCAAGTATGGGAAATAGCCGACAATATAGAAGCTGTCCATTTCCCATACCTGGTACAGACCTCTCAGCCTCCTGGTGGTCAGGTCTGGAACTATGATGGGATTGAGCTGATTCAAAGTGAATTGGCTAAACTCCATACTCCGTAAGGACCTGCTTAGCCCTTTGTGGTATGAGATCAATTACAATTAATTTTTCCCAATAGGGCTACACGTTGACATTAAGTTGCGCGACACATAGGGCACAACTACACTGCTACATGTGTCGCGCAACATTAATGTCGCACCAATGTCCCGCGTCAATTTTTATAAAGTAAGTCTATGGTGTCGCACTGCGACATGCTGCGACAGTCGCAGAAAAACTCATCCTGGATGGAGGTTTTGCGACTGTCGTGTTGCAGTGCGACACCATAGACTTAGATTATAAAAATTGTCACACGACATTTCTGTAACAAAATGTGGTCGTGTAGCCCTAGCCTAAAGTGGTACAGATGAATGGTAGAAAATTAGGTTTTTATCTTTATTTCATTTTTAATCCTTATAACTGTTTAATATCACCATAAAACACAAATCCATATCATGGACACAACTCACCCCTGAGTCTTGTGAGGACAGGGTTGGAGCTCAGAGCCTTTGAGCCTTGGGCTCAAATGTTATACATATCAAGATTTATCCGTGAATTGTTCCCACCAAAGTATACATTCAGATTGCAAGACTTTGGCGGTAACCTGTGATTTCACCATCATCATTGTCAAAGGAAAGCTCAGCATGTTTCCCCAACAGTTTTCCTGCTGGTGAGGTTCAGACATAGGGTTTATCCTGCTCACAGTGAACTATTTTCCATACACCAGACGGACCTTTTGTATGTGTTATATACAGAGAAGTTCTCCTGCTGGTGAGGTCCTCTTCAGGCATGGAGTTTATCCTGCTCACAGTTAACTGTCTATTTCCCATACACCAGACCAGGGGTCCCTAAACTTTTTACACAGGGGCCCAGTTCACTGTCCCTCAGACCGTTGGAGGGCCGGACTATAAAAAAAACAAAACAACAACAAAAAAAAAAAAAAACTATGAACAAATCCCTATGCACACTGCACATATCTTATAGTGCTTTGCCTTTCTTCCTACTTCTGCTGTTATTTCACACTGCTTCCGGTGATGTGGGACGCCGCAGCCACAGACCGGGTGTGTGTCATATGCAGGGGTGCGCCTAGCCTTTTTGCTGCCTGAGGTGAAAATTGATACAGCCCCCCCCATACCAAATTCTCAACCTGACCCCCTTCCCTCCTAACATTACGTAAATCACTACAGAACATACCAGCTAATACAGCGCCACATACCTCTTACATCCAGTGACGTGTCCTCTGATAAAGACTTCTCTTTCCTCATCTTCTCCTTTCAGACCAGACCGCCATGATGATTTTTCAGCCATTTCTCGACTCTGCAGTTTGACACAAAAAAAAAATCTTAGTTTACTAGTTTTCCATCCTCCTCCCATCTTCTGGACAAATCATCCTTCCACCACCAATACTGTGCCGCTGTGCTCCCCAATACTATAATTCCCCCTAGGAGTAATCATTCTCCTTATAATGTGACAGAAAATGCCCCCTAATGTGTGCCAGTACAAAAAATACCCCCTTTTAATGGCATAATCTGCCAATATAAAATACCCCTATATAGTGCCCCCAAATCAATGCCCCCATAGTACCCGCCATAATGTGTCAGTATAAAATGCCCATATAAAATACTCCTTCGTTGCCTCAGTGCCCCCCAATAATGTGCCAGTAAGTGCTCCCTTAGATACCCTCATAGTGCCTCCCAGTAATATGCCAGTAGAAACCCCAAATGCCAGTAAGTGCCCCCATAGTGCCTCCCAAATATGCCAGTAAGTCCTCCCTTAGATGCCCTCATAGTGCCTCCCAATAATATGCCAGTAAATGCCCCCCTTAGATGCCCCCCATATGCCAGTAAGTGCCCCCTTAGATGCCCCCAATATGCCAGTAAGTGCTCCCTTAGATGCCCCCATAGTGCCCCCCAATATGCCAGTAAGTGCTTCCTTAGATGCCCCCATAGCGCTCCAATCCAGTATTGTGCCATATAAAAAAAAATAAACACTTATACTTACCTCCATGAGCCTGTCATTGATGCGATGCAGGCCTCTTCTGGCCTGTGTCCCACGCTGTACGGCTCAGACGGAGCAATGACGTCATCGGGCCGCCTGCCCGGCCTCTGATAGGCTGCAGGCCTAGTGCCTTCAACCTATCAGAAGAACAGGAAAGGGAGACGGCTCTCACTCCCTGTTCCGCCGCAGCAGTCATCGGTATCGCTGTCCTCAGGACGGCGATAAAGATGACTATGGAGATGGAAGCGCTTATCTCCCTGTTCCACTGACCACCAATGAAAGAGGTGCCCCTTCCTGAAGTGCTGCTGTAGTATACTATGTCAGGTATATCCAGATACTAGAAAGTGCTATATGCTCTAATTGACTAATGTGGTCCAGGCCATGTTCCAGCATATATGCTGGGTGTCCTCCAGACAAAAAACACTACTTAAAGCTTTTTTTTTTTTTTTTTGTCCTGCCAAAACCTGCCTTGTTTGCTATAACATGGCCGGACCCTATTATAGTCAATCGCAGCAACTGTCAGTATATAGCTATACCCGATAAGGTACACTCCGGCAGGCTGTTCTTCTGCCAGATTGTATATTATAGCTGTGAAAGAACCTTATGTGTAATACATTAAAATACAAAATTATTTTATATTCAAATGTAATATATGAAAATATTGTTTTTATAAACCAATACATTATTTTATTAAGTTTTTGTTTAATTAATTTGCAATTGTTAGAATAATCGATAATACTTTGAATACTTCAAATCAATAATACTTGATTACTAAAATAATCGATAGCTACAGCTCTAATTGTGGTCCTCAAGCTTTTACAAAAATACAGCTAACATCAAGACCGGATAGCCTACAGCTATCATGGACTGCCGATAGTTCTAGTTTTGCTGGTGAGCCATGAGTTTGACATTCTTAAATCAACTTCATAAGAAATTTTAACTATTGATGTTATTCATAATTATTTTACATGTACTCCTTGTGAATTAGCGCTTTTCAGTTCTAACTACATATCTGTCATTCTTGCAGTGGAAATCTAGATTTGTTTGTCGTCAGCAGGTCATTTATACAGCATCTATGCTCTGCTTGCTGCCAACAATGATTCTTTAACTGGGATTAGCAATGGCATTAGAGATGGCTTCTACACATGCTCTGGAAGGGATCGCTGCATATAAATTCAATGAATCTTCCAGTGTCAAGGAAACAATTGTTGGGAAGGAATGCTTTATTCTTGACTATCACTTGCAGCAGGGACCTTTAGCGCTTTCGACTCCTGTCTGGTAGACCCCTGGTTCAATTTGGCAGGGATTTTCTACACTATAACGTGTTGGTCTGCCCTCATGCACCTTTTTTGCCAATATTGACCTCTCATATCTATATCACATGATGCTCCCCAGTTTCAATATTGCTTATTAACAATAGTGACGCAAGTCCACTCACGATAAACTTTCACAACACATCAACAAGAAAACAGTTCACACTTATCAGTTTCAAAAATACTGCCTAACAGTCTTAAATCATTCCATCTGTTGCAAGTTGCCCCTTTTACTTATGACTACAGCAATAGATATATGTGCAGCTGGCCTTACACACACCTTACATACCCACCTAGCCACCTCACGACACGACATGTATATTTGATCACATCATAGCTCATGTTAACTCTCTAGTGAATATTGTACCACAGACTGCTTTTATCACTCAGAACAAACATGATATCTTGTTACTCTGTGCCCCCATCAGACCTACACAATTAGACCACTCTGTGCCCCCCATCAATAAAGTACAACTCTGTGCCCCCATTAGACCAGTCACAGTGCCCCCAGAACATCAGACCTTATAAATAAAATTGTAATATATATAAATAACATTTATATACTGTATTCTGTAACTTTGTAATATAAAATTTTTTTAAACAAGAACTTTTAGAATGGTACATGGGTTGCCACTTCTAACTTAATACCAATAATATATCTTTAGATACATTGCTGACAAATATATATTTTTCTTCTTGCTTTTACTCAGATTCACTGTTTACACCAACACAGTTGAAGTGGTACCACATTTTGCACTTAGAGCATTCGGCCATTTACTCTTTTGGTCAATGGATCTTGCAAATGCAGTAATTGCTGAGTGTAAATTTACTTGAAAACTATTTTGCACGTGGCTTTCGCAATTTAGAATGTGGAAACATTGACAGTGACTGTGTTTCAATACAGTTAACTAAATGTTTCCGCATCCTTTTTTAAACAAATACAATCTCACAAAAACTTACTCCATTTGCCAAAGAAACGGTATTCGCAATGGCAAACAGCCCACAATCATTCGAGCCTGTCTGTTTTTGAAATGTGAAGCATTCAAGGATAGAGTATTCACCCATGAAAAAAATACTGTACATATTTATTTGTTTTTATTCACATGTTTTTTATTGATTCATAAATTTTTAACACCGTCTGACAGCCATGTGACACTAGACAGTGCGCTCCAACATGGTGTATTTGTACAATTTCGTCTGTTTTTTTTTTTTTTACTTTGTCAACCTAACCATGGGCAAGTAACACAGTATCAAATAGTCCAGCCAAATGCGGGTTCTTGGATGACAAAAGATACTGGCAGATATTAATTATTTTGTCATCTAACCATTCATCTTGTTGGATCATCTTATTTTCTGCAAACGTGAGACGTATACCATGTATTATTACCCAGGTATCATTTTCATGTGTGGGAGTAATGTCAGATCTGTTGGCTGGGCTGGTGATCATCATTTCCTCTTCTCTGAGATACTCCGCTTTTGCACCAACCCTTTCGGAGACTGGGTGCTTTGGTCGTCCATATTTTTCATATTGGTAACGGCTCATATTTTTTCTGTTTGGTTATGTTTTTTTGGGGGCGACTCTGTCAAAGGCAATCCAGCCTCTTTTGGTATAAAAGTAGTTGATTTTAGAAGTAATTCTTCTAGGTCTTGTTGTATGACATACAAATCCCCTACTTCTGGAATTAAAAATAAAGAATCTGAAATTTTTTTGGTCAGTTGATTGCAGTTTCTAATTAAAACCATTCTTAACGCTCTCCTTCTAGGTGGTAGGTCAAGTACGTGTTCAGACGGTGGTAGTTGGAAGTCGCGCACATCACAGAATTCTTCCACTTTTTCTTGAACATATTCTTTAACACATTGTGAATCTAGTGAAAACAGCGGATTTGTTAAGTACGAATGACTCAGCCTGTCCCATCCCCACCCATCAAAATATTTAAAAATGCAACACGTGTTTGCACGGGAGTAAAAATTTAACCCAGTCATCACATGTGCAGCTCGGTGTTGGTCCACCTAAATTGACTATATATTTTCTGTCTTTCTCAGTTTCACTTTTCACATGAAACAAACCTGTAGAACTATTTACACATTCAATATGATTTATGTTAAGTGTGTTTGCTCACTCGGCTTATGATATGACAAATTATTTCTCTTGGTCGATTTCTCAAAAAGCTTGGGATAGTGGCATCGTATTTCCTATAAAATTCAGAACTTTGTACGTTCGGCTCTATATACCTGTGCAAAAATGAAATTCTACATATTATTACTACTGGGTTTCTGTCACCAGTTTTTTTTGCTATGAATCAGGCTGACATTAGAAATGTGCTAATGTCACCTGATTTCAAATATATATCTGTTTTATTTACTGGTGCCCCCATTTTTATATAAAATGAAATTGTTATTTTATGCTAATAAGGCCTCTAGGTGCAAGGGGCGTTACCTCTGCTCCTAGAGGCTCTGTTGATTGACAGGACCAGGCAGAGAAGAAAACACTCGATTCACCATAGCTTGCAAGGACCTTCAATGATGTCATGACCATGTGATCATTGAAAATGTATAAAAAAAATATACTACATTTTGTGAATTAGGCACAAAAATACATTTAGAATATTAATAACAATAAATTCTATTTTGCAAATCATTATACTTTCAAGGTGGTATCTGGTAATGATTATATATAGCTATCTTCAAACTGTAAATCCCAATGAAAGAGGCAGCACACCAGGCTTGTGTAAACGGTAGTGGATCTTTATTCCATGTAACGTTTCAGCCCTGCTCCATGGGGCCTTTGTCAAGCCTTATCCTCAAACTGTCCTACAATGTGAGCAGGACATGTTGCCATCATTTGCAGAGGTGCTTACAGAGTTGATGGGCCTACACTAAACTGCTCTCCAAGAGATGCTAATGTTTGGGTCGCGCCTATGATATGCCTTTATGGATCAGCAACGTCACAGGATTTCTACATAAAATAATGTAAATGTAAATATATATATACAGTGCCTTGCGAAAGTATTCGGCCCCCTGGAACTTTTCAACCTTTTGCCACATTTCAGGCTTCAAACAAAAAGATATAACATTTTAATTTTTGGTGAAGAATCAACAACAAGTGGGTCACAATTGTGAAGTGGAACGAAATTTATTGGATCATTTAAACTTTTTTTTTTGTAATAATAAAACTGAAAAGTGGGGAGTGCAAAATTATTCGGCCCCCTTGCATTAAAGGGTTTCTGTCACCAGATCTGGGCATATTAAACAGGATGACATTTGCAATGTGCAAATGTCACCTGATGCCCAATCTGGCATTAATTTTTCTATAGGTGCCCCCGTTTTTGATAAAAATCATGTTTTATTTTATGCTAATTAGGCTTACTAGGTGCAAGGGGCGGTTACCTCGCACCTAGTAAGCTCCGTTTGCCCCACCCGCGGTCACGCCTACCTTGACTTGATTGACAGGGCCAGGCAGCTTGTTGGATCCTCTGCCGGCCCTGTGCTCCATTCAAATCCCGCGCCTGCGCCGTGGCGGAATAAAAGCGGCGGCAGGCGCAGTGAGCGGCGCTGGCCGCCGGGCTCCCGGCTACCTCACTGCGCCTGCGCCCGATGACGTGTGACGTCATCGGCGGCAGGCGCAGTGAGGTAGCCGGGAGCCCGGCGGCCAGCGCCGCTCACTGCGCCTGCGCCGCTTTATTCCGCACGGCGCAGGCGCGGGATTTGAATGGAGCACAGGGCCGGCAGAGGATCCAACAAGCTGCCTGGCCCTGTCAATCAAGTCAAGGTAGGCGTGACCGCGGGTGGGCAAACGGAGCTTACTAGGTGCGAGGTAACCGCCCCTTGCACCTAGTAAGCCTAATTAGCATAAAATAAAACATGATTTTTATCAAAACGGGGGCACCTATAGAAAAATTAATGCCAGATTGGGCATCAGGTGACATTTGCACATTGCAAATGTCATCCTGTTTAATATGCCCAGATCTGGTGACAGAAACCCTTTAATACTTTTCTTGCGCCACCTTTTGCTGCGATTACAGCTGCAAGTCGCTTGGGGTTTTTTTGCACATC